>CM042178.1:7738162-7786075 GCA_023376005.1 Doryteuthis pealeii
AGAGATTGAGCATTAATACATATGCATATATGGGAGAAATGTGAGGAGGTTAATCTGAGAGTATGTGGAGAAAGTAGACAAACACGGGATGTTATGGAAACTGGATGTTTATTGTCATCGATGCAACGTTTCGGCCATTTAGACCTTCTTCAGGACCAAAGCCCAGTTCTAGCTACAATGAAAGACATTTTCAGAATGGTGAAAATAGTAGGTTGTCAGTAGGGGCAGGGGTAGCTGGGGGTGGGTAGTGGACAACCTACTGTTTTTCACCATTCTGAAAATGTCCTTCATTGAAGCTAGAACTGGGCTTTTGGTCCTGATGATGGTCTAAATGGCCGAAAACGTTGCATTGTTGACAATAAACATCCAGTTTCCATAACGTCCCGTGTTTGTCTACTTTCTCCATATGCATATATATAAGTGTGCTTCATTTCTTTATGTAGACTCTTTTCTCTTATAATGAATTTTGTGTACAGTGCTCGGGTGGCTCAGATGCACAACAACTCATCAAAGGCTCATGTATAGTACATATAGAATAATGTATGCATTATTTTTAAACCAAAATACATTTATTATACAATTTTTAAATAACATTCCAGCCTAGAACATGAGCGTTAGTTATAATAATAATAATAATAATAATGAAATTTATTGTGTACAGTGCTCAGCTGCACCACAACTCATCAAAGTCTCATGTCTAGTACATAGAATAATGTATTAGTGTCAGGAACATGAATAGTGTACAGTAATAATATACATGTATGTGTACAGTGCTCAGGTGCACCACAACTCATCAAAGTCTCATGTCTAGTACATAGAATAATGTATTAGTGTCAGGAACATGAATAGCATACAGTAATAATATACATATATGTGTACAATGTTCAGGTGCACCACAACTCATCAAAGTCTCATGTCTAGTACATAGAATAATGTATTAGTGTCAGGAACATGAATAGCATACAGTAATAATATACATGTATGTGTACAATGTTCAGGTGCACCACAACTCATCAAAGTCTCATGTCTAGTACATAGAATAATGTATTAGTGTCAGGAACATGAATAGCATACAGTAATAATATACATGTATGTGTACAGTGTTCAGGTGCACCACAACTCATCAAAGTCTCATGTCTAGTACATAGAATAATGTATTAGTCTCAGGAACATGAATAGTGTACAGTACAAGGTGCACCACAACTCATCAAAGTCTCATGTCTAGTACATAGAATAATGTATTAGTCTCAGGAACATGAATAGTGTACAGTAATAATATACATGTATGTGTACAGTGCTCAGGTGCACCACAACTCATCAAAGTCTCATGTCTAGTACATAGAATAATGTATTAGTCTCAGGAACATGAATAGTGTACAGTAATAATATACATGTATGTGTACAGTGCTCAGGTGCACTACAACTCATCAAAGTCTCATGTCTAGTACATAGAATAATGTATTAGTCTCAGGAACATGAATATCATACAGTAATAATATACATGTATGTGTACAGTGCTCAGGTGCACTACAACTCATCAAAGTCTCATGTCTAGTACATAGAATAATGTATTAGTGTCAGGAACATGAACAGCATACAGTAATAATATGCATGTATGTGTACAGTGCTCAGGTGCACCACAACTCATCAAAGTCTCATGTCTAGTACACAATAAATTTCATTATTAAATCTTCCTGATTATGTGACATAAATGGCCGTATATAATAGTGGGTCATAGTTGTACATATTGTTTTTTCATTTATTACCACTACCAGCATGATGACCACAATGAACTACTTCAAGTCCACTTCAATGTAACAGCATTCAACTGATATTATTGAACCTGTATATAAAAGCTTTGTGCCAGAAATAGCTCCCACATTTTAAACTGTAACTGCAGTGAACAAGTGGTAATAGTAGCTCCATCTAGCTAATATCTTGGCATATTTATTCATTTGTTTTTTGGTTTGTTTTTTTTTTGTTACTGATATATCCTGTTTAAGGGATATATTCTGAAGTTGGTATTTGGTATATTATCGCAGTAGTAATTGGTATGTCGAATAGCAATCCATCTGTCGTGGTGTCGTCTAGCGAGTATGTTTAGCTTGTAGGCATTAGGTCTAGGACCAACACAGTGTTGACTATTTATACATGACACTGTCCAATCAGATTATAGTGAGGGGGTACCAAGGTATTTACATATTCATTATATCAGTTACGATCATGCAAGTAAGAGATCTAGTTTTTGGTAAAGCGAAAGGATTTTATTAGTGCATTTTAATTGAGGATCCTTGATGCTATTTCCTCAAACAATGGTGCAAGTAAAAGATCTAGTTTTTGCCACCAGTATTCAATATACTAACACACAATTTTTGCATAGATGGACAATTTTCAATTTGAATTCTATTTATATAATATGTAATATACAAAATATATACCTATGTAATTTATTTTTAATACATTTTAAACAATTAGATTCTACCAAAACACCGCCCTGTCGGTTGGGCGTTAGAATGCATCGACTGCACCTCTGCAGAGGGGTAAGACTCCCCCAATGGGGCCACCTGTTGGCCGTGGGTGGCGGCCCGTGATGCTTAAGGATAGAACCCAGGTGGATGAGCAGTTCATGACTTGCAATACTCCACTTTGGCCCTCTCTTGGGTTAGACGGGCAGTCGGAGAGGCCCCTCCGATCAATCGGCTGGTCACGTCAAGCCCTAGCACCTATATGATTGCCCCAACCCTATTGCCCTTATGGCAAGCCCCAATCCTTTTTATCATATGGGTACTAGAAGGTGGTGGCTGAGGGTCTACATGTCCTTGGAATGACGTTAAACTCTATCTGATGGTGAGATTCCAGTTTTGGAGTCTTGGGGAATGTGGAGCACCCCTTCATCACCATTGCTCCCCGGTCCACTATGACCCAGAGTGGTAGTACCTGTTAGGGTCTCATCTATGGGTTAAATAAAAAAACATGAGTTGATAAATAAAATTGTATTATGCATTAAGAATGAATTTATTTCACAACTTTGTTGGCATTAAATGACCCACAGAGGTTGATATGCCGTAAAACAAAACAAAACAAAACAATCTACCAAAAAATCTTTAAAGAAAAAAAAAAGTCTTAGAAAGCAATAACAAAAAATATACACTATGTACAGAAAATATCTAATAGATAAAATTCTAAGTTTCATATTACCTATGTAATTTATTTTTGACCAACTATGCGAGGATGCTGGATGCTGCGTAGAGGACTTCCCTGGGACAATGAATGATAGGGAAGGTTGGCGAGAGATTGTCATAGATATCCATCCTAATTGCGTGACATGATGAGGATGATGAATTTATTTTTAATACATTTTAAACAATTAAATTTGGCTAAAAAATCTTAAAAGAAAAAAGAATAAGTCAATGAGATTAATGTCCCTTTTTTGTTTTGTGTGGGAAGAAACAGGAAGTAAATTGTCTGCTATTATCGAATCACCGTAAATGATACCCTTTTTTTTTGCGAAAATTGTTCAGATCACTAGAACTGCATTTTTTAACACGAAAATATCATAAAATGTCTATTTAGTAACAATTAAATTAATTTTAAATAATGCACAAGTACAATTTTACGGTAGGAATTTAGTCACTTAAAGTTCAAAATTACCAGAGGAGTCCCTTTGGCCAGGTTGTGGTCCTAATACCACTGGATGCCAAACCAAATTGTTCAAATCACTAGGACTGCATATTTTAACATGAAAATATCATAAAATGTGTTTTTAATAACAATAAAGTTCATTTCAAATAATGCACAAGCACAATTAAGAATACATTTTATGATATTTTTGTGTTAAAACATTCAGTTGTATTGATTCGAAAAAACAAATTCATATTTTCAGTGTACATTTAAAATGGCTGACCAAAACATACGGCTTCCTCAAAGTGTAAAAAACAAGGGGAGGTTACTCTCATTTATGTAGCTAATGTTCAGATTACCGCAAAACCAATGAGAAATTCAACTCTATGATTGTTTTGTTATGTTTATGGTTTTGGGATTATCAGGACAGAATGTGCACCGTTTCAGGGCCTTCCTCTCAACAGTACACACACACGCACAAACACACACATACAGTGACTGAATCCATTAGCAAAATTGGTAATCTGGACATTAGCTACATAAATGAGAGTATCCTCCCCTTGTTTGTTTCACTTTGATGAAGCCATATCTTTTGGTCAGTCATTTTCATTTCCCTGTAAATCTACACTGAAAATATGAATTTGTTCAAATCAAAATTACCAGAGGAGACACTTTGGATTTTCACCAGAGTCCCTTTGGCAAGGTTGTGGTCCTAATACCACTGGATGCCAAACCAAATTGTTCAAATCACTAGGACTGAATTTTTTAACACAAAAATATCATAAAATGTGTTTTTAGTAACAATTAAGTTCATTTTAAATAATGCGCAAGTACAATTTTATGGTAGGAATTTAATCACTTAAAGTTCAAGATTACCGTGGATTCTATATATATATATGTGTATCTTTTAATTCTTATTTTTGATATTATTTCAGGATTGGTAACCTACCTTGTTGTACCAAGTGAAGCAGGCAACACTATTTATTGCGAAGTTCAAGTTTTGGACAAAGATGAAAAGATAGTTGCTCATGCAACCGGCATATCAGGCACAATTATGATTTCAAACGCAAACCTCTGGTGGCCGTATACAATGAATAAAACATCTCCTGGCTATTTGTATACATTTAGGGTAAGTTCTTTTGAAAAGAGGAAGATGAAAAAAAAAAAACAATTTCTAATAACACTTGAGTTTTTATACAAATTTTAGAACAATGGAAATTTCGGACCATATTACCTTTAGGCACCCCTTTTTGATCTCGATTAAGAAAAGACATGTTTTTCATTTACACCGTCAATATCTGGTTGTTTGTTAGGGGTTAGGGTTAGTTTTATAATTTTTTAAAAAATCTAAAAATCGTCTGTTAAAACAACTGGATATTGATGGTGTAAATGAAAAACATGTCCTTTCTTAATCGAGATCAAAAAGGGGTGCCTAAAGGTCATATAGTCCGAAATTTCTATATTAAGTCTGATGAAGATTCTATTTAAAAAATTTTTTTTTTCTTTTTAAATTGAAATAGATCACTAAATAGGCCATAGCCTATTCTATAGGGTGTCCACAAAGTCTGGGTACATGGAGATTTCACTATTTACTTATTTAATCGAGTTCACCTGAATTTTGAAAGGCGCATCAAGTTATCCATTGAAAATTATGGAAATCATATGGAAAATATTATTAAACAAAACAATTTTATTTAATTATAATGTTAATAATCAAATAAGATTGTTTCGTTTTAAAAGTATGTGTTAATCCCCATGTACCCAGAGTTTGTGGACACCCTGTAGTAGTGACCACCCCAAGTGGAGATTTAAGAGGTTTGAATTCAGAGTTTTCTTTCTCCTAGACTGGTTGCCTAACCAAGGTTAAAGAGTCCAGTCTGCCCTACTATTTACCCATAGCTGGAGGGAGAATAGTTGGATTCATACCTTTCCCAAGGGTATTAGCGCTATGTGAACTGTAGCTTCATCCAGGAATTGAACTCATGTCGACAAGTCCATTTCCTACAACTCTAACCAGTACACCACCGCGCTTCCCCAGTAAAATCAGTCCGAATATTATTCAGCTTATTAATCCACTTTAATCGTAGAATATTTAAGGCTATGAACCAGTCCATCTGGTAGAGTGCTGAAGGAGGGGTGCTAGCTACTCTACAACATGGTCTGTTGGAATAGCAAAATCCACTAGATGACATGTGCTTTTTTCTTGTTAATTGATACTATGTCAGGTTGATTAGTATTATTTGTATTATTTGGACTATTGTCCTCATCTTCATTGTTATTTGTACAACGTTTCGGCCAATGTACCCTCCGGCCTTCTTCAGGTATTTCTTGTCAGACTCAGGAATGCCTCTACCCCAGCTATGGTTAGCGGAATGAGAACAGGATACCCCCGTGGATTGAATAAAGGGTTAGGTTCAAAGTTCCATGATGGCTCCCGATTACAACAAGAAGGTTCCCGATTATGACAAGAAGGTTCCTGAGTTCGAAAAATAAGGTTCTTGAGTCTGAGATGTTTCCCGAGTCCGACAAGAAATACCTGAAGAAGGCTGGAGGGCACATTGACTGAAACATTGTACAGATAACAATGAAGATGAGGACAATAGTCCGAATAATACAAATAATACTAAACATTTCTTATCTTTTTAAAACATACTGAAACCTTGTTGGAGGGCTCACAGTTAGGTACTGAACTGTTGTACATTAAAAAATCCAACCAGAGTATCTTTATTAGAAAAGCAGAATTGATGTTACGAGATCCACTAGGGAGGATTACTGTAATGTATTGACAGGAATAGTGAACAAGTGGAGACTTTAAAATCTGATATCATCAAGGGACTCCCATAAAAATGTTGAAATTTATGGTAATTTTTGGATGCTGTCGTCCTGGCCTCCTGCCCTAAAATATGCTAAGCAGTGCCTGCTGAAAAATTAATCCCGGCTAGTTATTAACCATATAGCGGGTGGAAAGCGTTTTTATTGACAAATTAATGCGATAAGAAAGTGGTATTTTACACCCTGGCCCCCCGTTTTTATTGATAAGTAATAAGAGGAATTACGGTCTCGTAGGGATCTCTTATTCTCTCAGTGTTAGACAATTATTCGAACGAAAGAAGACAAACAACACAATGGAAATTAAACACATATATTGACAAAGGGTACAAAAATATTGTTGCAAATTTTGTTGGCATTTGCTACAAGACTTATCTAAGAGGTGAAATTACAGTTCATAGGTGAAATGGCACTAGCAAGGTAATTCTGGTTGCAGTCGTTTGGAGTGCTGTTAGATGTCTCTCTTACAAGTTCTTAGGACGTCAAGGAATTGCTTTGCGATGTGTCCGTGCAGGCCGATTTTTGTTCGATAAATAAAAAGTGCAGGGAGTACTCTTTAGAAGCTACTCACCTGGGTAACTGCCCTTTTTATGGGCAAGGTGTGGGAGACCCTGTTAAGGTGACTTCTCCGGTAGAATGTCTTCAGATAAGTCTCGGGGCTTGATTCTCCCGCCAACCTCGTGTTGGCGATTTGCCCCCTAGCGGCAGGGGAAGGTAATTTAACTATCGGATTTCCAACAGTAAATGTAAACATTATACCCCCCCCCTCCTTATATATCTTTTTTTAGCGGTTTGAAGGTATTTTTATCGACAAGTAAATGTAAAAATTTTATCCCCCACCCTGATTTTTAAAAATATTTTTATTTTCGATATTTTAATTTTATTTTAATTCAAAACAAATGTTACGTTTTTTAAAAATAAATATGACCAAGTTGACGAAAAACCTGAGGCTGTAAAATATACAGAGATGCTGATAGGTATGTGTCCTACATCCCTGATGCACAAAAATCTAAAGAAAGCGATAATTTACCCCCCTCCCCGTTTTTTATCGACAAGTAAATGTAAACATTTTACTTATATATCTTTTTTTAGCAGTTTGAAGGCATTTTTATTGACAAATTAATGCGATAAAAAAGTGATAATTTACAGCATTTTTATGAATATTTAAAATTTTGTTTAATTAATTAATAATTAATTAATAAGTGACGTTCTCCTGTGGAGGCCAACACATGAACCTGCTTATGTGAGACGCCCACTAAGGGCCTACATTGACCAACTATGCTAGGATTCGGGATGCTGCACGGAGGACCTCCCTGGGGCAATGAATAATAGGGAAGGTTGGCGAAAGATAGTCATGGATACCTGTGCTGCTTGCGCGACATGATGATGATGAAAATATGTTGTTTTTTTTTGTTTTTTTTTAGATATAGTGACACCTGAACACTACAGACCACGTCTTATGTACTTTATAAATGTATATTCCATTAATTTATTTAAGGTGTTTAAAAAAAAGAAAAGAAAAAAAAAAGGTGTTTGAAATAAATTTTGGGTGCTATTCGCAGAATTGTGTCCCTGCCTCCTACTATAAAAAAAAAACGCTAGGTGGCGATTGCTGAAAAAAAGTCCCTAGCTGTTGTTTTTAGTTAAAATAAAAAGAATATCTAAATATTTTGATTTTTTATTTGTAATTGATTGTCGAAAAAAAAATGAAAAGATTTTTTTTAGTGGATTGAAGGCGTTTTTATTGACAAATCATTTTTATTTTTTTTATTTTTTTAGTGGTTTGAAGTGGTTTAAAAGTAAGCCATATTTTTATTGACAAGTAAATGTAAATATTTGAAATAATATGAAAGATAGTCATGGATACCCATGCTGCTTGCTCGACACGATGATGATGAAAATATGTTTTGTTTTTTTTTTTAGATATTTTTATTTTAGATTTTTTATTTATTTTATTTAATTTTAATTCAAAACAAATGTCAGGTCTTTTTAAATAAATATGACTGAGTTTCAAAAATAAAAACAATCAATATGTCAATGAATACAAAATTTGGCCGACAGGGCGGCCAAGGCGTTAGAATGCACTGACTGCACCTCTGCAGAGGGTTAAGACTCCCCCAATGGGGCCACCTGTTGGCTGTGGGTGGCGACCCGTGATGCTTAAGGATAGAGCCCAGGTGGATGAGCAGTTCATGACATGCAATACTCCACTTTGGCCCTTACTTAGGCTAGACGGGCAGTCGGAGAGGCCCCCTCTGATCAATCGGCTGGTCACATCAAGCCCTAGCACCTATATGATGCGGTGGCTGCGGGTCTACATATCCTGGGAATGACGTTAAACTCTATCTGATGGTGAGGTTCCAGTTTTGGAGGTTTGGGGAATGTGGAGCACCCCTTCATCACCATTGCTCCCTGGTCCACTCAGACCCGGAGTGGTAGTGCCTGTTAGGGTCCCATCTATGAGTTAAATAGAAAAATGTATTTATAAAAAAATCGTATTATCCATTAAGAATTGATTTATTTCAAAACATTATCGGCATTAAATGACCCACTGAGGTTGATATGCCGTAAAACAAAAACAAACAAACAAAATTTGGTGTTATTCGCAGAATTCCGCCCCAGCCCCGTCATAAAAAAACGCTAGGCGGTGATAGCTGAAAAAACGTAAATGCAATATTTTACTCACTCCAATCTTTTTTTGACAAGTAAATGTAAATATTTTAACCCTCCCCTCCTCTTTGAAATATTTCAGGTGGGGGGCTAAATATTTACATTTACTTGTCGATAAAAATATGGCTTACTTTTAACATCTTCAAACCACTAAAAAAAAAAAAATGATTTGTCAATAAAAACGCCTTCAATCCACTAAAAAAAATCTTTTGATTTTTCTTTCGACAATCAATTACAAATAAAAAATCAAAACATTTTTATCGGTATTTTTATTTTTATTTTAATATATTTATTTCCAACAATCAATTACAAAGCACTGAGTCTTTCAAAGCCTCCATGCTTCCTGTAGTCCGCCGACACTATACCTGATGCCACTCTCCACATACATATGCACACACGCGCACACATACTTGCATATTACTACTGTAAACTGTTCATGTTCCTGACACTAATACATTATTCTATGTACTTGACATGAGAATTTGATGAGTTGTGGTGCACCTGAGCACTGTACACAATAAATTTCATTATTATTATTATTATTATTATTATTATTAATGATGAGTTGTGGTGCACCTGAGCTGTGTATACAATAAATTTCATTATTATTTCATTATTATTTCAAATAAAAAAATCAAAATATTTAGATATTCTTTTTATTTTAACTA
This sequence comes from Doryteuthis pealeii, assembly GCA_023376005.1. Lineage (NCBI taxonomy): Eukaryota > Metazoa > Mollusca > Cephalopoda > Myopsida > Loliginidae > Doryteuthis > Doryteuthis pealeii. The sequence goes on from CM042178.1 coordinate 7,747,951, forward strand.
AAAACAACAGCTAGGGACTTTTTTTCAGCAATCACCGCCTAGCGTTTTTTAAGGTAGGAGGCAGGGACGCAATTCTGCGAATAGCATCCAAAATTTATTTAAACACCTTTTTTTTTCTTTTAAACACCTTAAATAAATTAATGGAATATACATTTATAAAGTACGTAAGACGTGGTCTGTAGTGTTCAGGTCTCAAGAGATGAATTGCAAATGGCTTCTTCCATAACTATTTAATAGCTGTCAGTCTGGTCAAGGGCAGATAACCCTGTTCAGCCTAATGACAAAGGCAGATAACTCTATTCTACTTGAACAACATTTTTTTTTTTTTCTTTTTTTTTTTTCTTTTTTTAGGTGGTACTTTTGGCTGATAAATTTGATGTTTACAGACAACCATTTGGAATTCGAACCGTCTCAGTCACAGACAATCAATTACTTATAAACAAGAAACCATTTTATTGTCTTGGCGTCGGAAGGCATGAAGATGCAGATGTAAGTAAGTTCACCGAAAGAAAATCCCCCCCCCGACTCAATTTTTTACCCCACCTCCCATTTTTCATAAAATCAGAATAAACTAAATACGGACCAAGTCACCAACAGGCACCACATCCCAGATCCGTTTTGAAAGGAATTGAATTTTGCTTTTCACCGTTTGTCAGTAAACAAAATAAACAGCCGATAAAAACGAAAGTCACATTTTTATACTAAAAAAGTTTTTGATTTTAATTTTTTTTAAATTATTTATTTCATGTTGTTGTTAGCATATGTGAAAAAATTAATTTTGCACTAAAGATAAAATGATATTGTTATTTAAAAAAAATGAAACTTAAAAAACAAAAGACATGTTTATTTATTTTACATGTGCCTCTACGAATAAAAAAAAGATTTTGCTATCAAATTTTAATTCTAAAATATTCTAAAATTCTGAAATAGGGTTAGGGTTAGCAGTTATTATTATAACCTTATAATATACTTTTTATGGTAGGCCACATACTATAAGAGAGACATGATTTTGGAGGCCACATACTATAAAGGCACCAAAAAATGTGTCTAATAAAAAAAAAATTTTTTTAAAAGTCTATTATAAGGTTATAATAATAAATGCTAACCCTAACCCTAACCCTATTTCAGAATTTTAGAATATTTTAAATTAAAATTTGATAGCAAAATCTTTTTTATTAACTATCCATAGAGGCACATGTAAAATAAATTAACATGTCTTTTGTTTTTTAAGTTTAATTTTTTTTTAAATAACAATATTAATTTATCTTTAGTGCAAAATTAATTTTTTCACATATGCTAACGACAACAATATGAAATAAATAATTTTTTTTTAATTAAAATCAAAAACCTTTTTAGTATAAAAATGTGTCTTTTGTTTTTATCGGCTGTTGATTTTGTTTACTGACAAACAGTAAAAAGCAAAATTCAGTTCCTTTCAAAACTGATCTCGGCTGGGGTGCCTATTAGTGACTTGGTTAATTTTTGGATCTAAAATGCCATTCCTATCTTCAGTGAAAATAGCATTGTATTATTTTGTAGTGGAAATGACTGGAATGGCGAACAGCCAGCTATCTCTGATGAGTCGGCTGTCTTTGTCATTCAAAAAGACAATGGGTGGCATGTAGCATATGCAGGCGGTGTCTAGTCCAACGCAAACTCTGATCCATTTGATTATGAAGACGGGCAGCAATGGTTCCACGGTAAATAGAAGGAGACGGATTTCTCTGAGAGGAGTAACCTGCTAGCACTGTTACTGTGCGTGATGACAACGACCAACTTACTACTTCGATGCTGCTCGCTGAGTTACCTGTTTGTGCTACCAAGAGGAAACCTGATTACCAGTGTTCATTTCTCGGACTTAACACCCTGTTATATACTTATAATTTGAAATATTATGTTTCTAAAAAGGATGCAGTCAGGGTGGGGGTCCAGTGGCTTCAGCCCTAGACTGTGGCTACAATTAACAGCGTTGATCCCAGGGAGCTATCCCTCCAGGCAACACCTTTCCCATGATTTAAAGGGGTAGGGCTGGGTTTATTGCCAGTGCCTGAGGCGCCCTCCTTGAGGGGGAATGCCGACGGGATCAACGCATTTTTTTCACCCGCCATCCATGAGTCTCGGTTTGTAGTTGGTCCCACATTAATAGGGCCTTGTGCCTAACCCGTACACGTGGGGTATGTGGTAAATATAGGATGCAGTGTATGATTTTCAGCCTGCACACCTGGTTATGGGAATACTTTTCACACGTTGTCAGTTGTATATGTTTATATATATATATATATATATATATATATATATATATATTATATATATATATAAACATATACAACTAAGTGCAAGGACAGACATTCAAGAAAATTAGAATTGACTTATCCGTTCCATACTTTTCACATGGACAATTGTATGTTGGAGTATCACAGACAGAAAGTTCAGGTTCCCTAACTGAATGATTTTCCTAGCTACACCCCATATTTCTATACAGAAGAGAGTGGGTATCATTGCTGGCTTAGGGATTGACATTCTGGTTTCCACCCAGAACAAAAGCAAGGTAAGACCCTCTTTCTAACACATAGTGACATAATGATTTCCCTTCGTACTTGGAAGAAGATAAAATGACTGCATTATTTCTCACCTCCATGAGGATTTAATTGAAGTTACTTTATCTTCTTCCAAGTACGAAGGGAAATAATTATGCCGCTATGTGTTAGGAAGAGGGTCTTACCTTGCTTTTGTTCTGGGTGGGAACCAGAATGTCAATCCCTAAGCCAGCAATAATACCGACTCTCTTCTGTATAGAAATATGGGGTGTGGCTAGGGAAATCCTTCAGTTAGGGAACCTGAACTTTCTGTCTGTGATACTCCAACATACAATTGTCCATGTGAAAAGTATGGAACGGATAAGTCAATTCTAATTTCCTTATATATATAAATTTTGTTTCTAATGAAATTCTTTGTTTTTAACCCTTCAGATTCGAGGTAAAGGTGTTGATCTTCCTTTGATTGCCAAAGATTTTAACCTGATGAAATGGCTGGGGGTGAATTGTTTCCGAACATCCCATTATCCATATTCGGAAGAATTAATGGATCAGGCGGACCAGCAAGGATTTGCTGTGATTGATGAAAGTCCTGGTGTCGGAATTGAAGGGTCTGTTTGCAAACATTTTTAATTTTTTCTAATATGAGGAAAAGGGGGGGGGGTGTAGCTTTGTCTTAATTGGGGGGAGGGTTTAAGCTTTGTCTAAATTTCGGGTCGAGGGGTAAGATTTGAATTTCCTGGGTGGGGGGGGATTTTAAGCTTTGTCTCAATTTCAGCTTTATATATATATATATATATAATGTTAAATAACACTGTACGTTGGATTACTATTGCTTCTTCAAGTATAATAGTGCCAACCATACACATTAATATATATAATATATATATATATATATATATATATATATATAAAAATAAAGAAAATGCTGAATGGATAAAATTGATTTTATTTTACTGACATGTGTTTCGGCCAGGAGTTTATCCATGTACATATGCACTCTATCTATTATTATTTTAAATATAAAATAAAATAATAATAATAGAAAATTACAAAATCTTTTAATATACAAGGAATAACGGCCTTCGTCAAAGTAAATTCTTTGGTGTTTTAAATCAAAGCGGTTAAAATACGGAGAATTTCTGAAATGTTCGAAAAAAATAATTTTTTTAAATTGTTTGAAGAAAACGTTCCACAACAATATATATATGCAAAGGTGTGGAGTTGGATAATTTTTTTCATAATGGGGGAAGCACTCTCTGAATTGGGGGGTGTGGGAGGGATTCTTGTCTGAATTTGGGAGGAATTTATAAGCTTAAATCTTAATTTCGAGAGTAGGGTAGGTTTTGTCTAAATTTGGGGGGGATTTTTAATCTTTGTCATAATTTGGTCTGAATATGGGGAGTGGGGTGGATTTTAATTTTTGTCTGAAACTTCAAACTTTGTTTGGGGGGGGGGGATATTTCAATTTGGAGGTGGGCGGTATTCTAAGTTTTGACTGAATTTCTGAAGTGGGACTGAGTAGGGGGGGGGGGGGCATGGTCTGAATTAAGTTGAATGTTAATTTTTTTCAGTGGGTATTTTAAGCTTTGTTGTAAAAATCTTTGTCTGAATTTCTTGGGGGGGGGCTATTTGAATTTCCTGGGGTTAAGTTTTATCTGAATTGGGTGGGGGGATTATTCTGAGGGAGTCTTTGAGTTTTGTCTAGGGAGTTTTAAGCTAAATTTCGGGGAGAAGGGATGTCTTCATTTTGTGGTGGGTAATCTTTGTTGTAAATATAGAGGATGCCTCTTTGAAATCAGAAACCTTTTTGTTGAACTTGGGAGCCAGTTGGACACATGGTGCAATGGATATAAGTGCAGTTCTAAGTGACAATCATCTCTAGGCTGCAGTTTCAATTCTTGCCAAGGGTGATAACATTTTGTTGAAAAAAAAAAGTTCTTTGTTGAGGGGGGTGGTCTGCAATCAAGTCCAACATTAACTGGTAAAGTAATCTTTCGTCACATGTCTGTCTTTCTTTCTTTCCTTTCCTCGTTCCCTTCATAGGTCAGTCAGGTGCGTGCGCCGCTCTGCCTATGGACGTAACTTTCAACATCTGGGGTACCCGAGTTAGAAATAATTCGGTTAATATGGTCAGGACAATCATCCGGGCAACTGGGTCGAACCTCACGTCCACACAACGCCTAAGTCTCATTTTTTGCATTCGGGAGGATGCGGGTTCGATTCTGGCAGCCAAGACAATGTCTCGCTCTCTTTCTAAGAGAATACAGTAGTTGCCGTGCATTGTTGCCATCTGACTGCCATTCTCCATCACATACTTAACATAGCTTAACACTTGTACCTAGTTGTGGTTAGCAGAATGAGAACAGTCTACTTCCATGGATTGAATAAAGGGTTCGGTTCGAAATTCTGTGAAGACTCCTTATTATGACAAGAAGGTTCCCAAGTTCGATAAGAACGTTCCCGAGTTTGAAGAGAAGGTTCCTGAGTTAGACAAGAAACACCTGAAGAAGGCAGGTGGGCACATTGGCTGAAATGTTGTGTATATAGCTTATATTATGTCAGGTCGCTTGATGCACTACGGGTACTATGTAATCCAGTACTACCTGTTTCATAGTCGGGTCGGCGGCGACTAAACCGGTAACCCCACCAAGCTTGCCTGGTGAGGAGGGTGGCTAGACTCCCAGCAGGATGAAAATCAAGACCTGTCAAAGGGCGGAAGAAGCTTCTTGCTCAACGGCCATCTAGCACATTACTTTACGCGAGGACGTAGAAATACCTGGGTTGGTATCCAGGCGCGTAGCAATGCCACTTGAGGTACCTTTGTCTTGCAGTCTTGTTGAATCTGTTCATCACACTGTCTCTCTCTGACTCTGATTACCAAGAAGTGGAGCTAGTTCCGTTCACACTATATCCACTAAAAATGATTCTCTTCAGCACAGGTATTTCCTGATTTAAAAGATTTATAGCTATAAAGATGAGGACCCATGAGTAAAAAAAAAACAAAGCAGGAAGGCAGGTTGTGTTTTTGTAAGTGTGTAGTAATTTCATTTTTTTTTTGTTGTTGTTTTTATCTTGTCCAGGCACAATATGGGATCAGTGTCACTTTCTCACCACCAGGAAGTCATGAGAGAATTAGTCCATCGAGACAAGAATCGACCATCGGTGATTATTTGGTCCGTAGCCAATGAACCCCAATCTTATAGACCAGAAGCCGAACATTATTTTGGGTGAGATCTAAATCCTTTTAATCTTATATGCTTTTACCCAACTCCTCCACACGAGCAGGATGTGACATAAGGTCAATTTCTTAAGCAGTTTAACAGGTTTGAATTCAGAGTTTTCCTTCTCCTGGACTGGTAACCCAGCCAAGGTTAAAGAGCCCAGTTTTGACTCTTTCACACTATCCATCCCTATAGGTCATCACTACAGATGGCATTCAGTGTCAGCATAGATATGATGAATGTATGTTTTTGCAGGTTGTGTGGATCCTCAACAAACCGTCATTTAGCTATTATAAATTTATATATATATATATATTTATTTATAGGTCTATAAAAAAGATAGCCATTACATAAAATATTGCTCTGTATGGAATTATCATACATTGAGCTCTCTTTAAAGAATCCTCATATATATCTATAAAATATTTACTAACCCCTCCGCACGAGCAGGATGTGACACAAGGTCAATTTCTTAAGCAGAGTTTAACAGGTTTGAATTCAGAGTTTTCCCTCTCCTAGACTGGTTACCTAGCCATGGTTAAAGAGCCCAATCCACGCTACTATTTGCCCATAGCTGGAGGAAGAGTAGTTGGATTCATACCTTTCCCAAGGGTATGAGCGCCATTTGAAATGCAAACAGCTTCATCCAGGAATTGAACTCTGGTCGACGAGCACATTTCCTACGACTCTAACCATTAGACCACGCACCTCTACTCCATAGGTATAAGCTCACAGAAAGTGACCTTATATGATTAACAAATAGATGCCAAGTAATATTTTCTCTTCAATATCTCTTATTATAATGGAGATTGTCTGTCTGAAACTGAAACTATGTCACCACCAACGTCACAATTCCCTCAGTTATTTACATTATCTTATTATAATGGAGATTGTGGGTTTGTCTGTCTGTAACCGAAACTATATTACTATACAAGTCACAATTCCCTTTGTTATTTACACCACATTCTCCATGATTTTATTTTTTATTTAAACCTCAATTATTAGTAAAATTGTTTTACATCATTAAGACTGTTAACAATATCTACCTACTAATAACATGCAATTGTATTTATATATACAACAAAATAGCGGTTCACAGTGTGAATGGGAAGGCTAATTTGCATATTGATCTTAAAATTTTGATTTTAATAAATATATGCTTAGTATTATTGATTTCTAATTGTTTGGTTTTATCTTATTGAATATGAGTAAAAATCTCTGGGATAAATCTTAAAAGAAATCCCTTAACAAGAAGAAATAACTGTAATATTATTCTTTACTTCCTATTTTAACTAAATAGTTAAATTAGGAAAATTTACCACTGAAAGACGGGAGTAATGGAAAATGATGGAAGAGTTAGTTTCAAAGTTGTTCTATTTTCCGATCATACCTCCTCTGTTCCAAATCTTTTTATCTGCATTCTTATTCAGTTTCATTAGCCTTTCTAATTTCACATGATATTTTATTATATTAAAACTTAAATACTTGCACCCGGAGGGTGCATATATTTGCTTGTATTCTTAATGGTTATTAAATAATCGCTATTTAATCTTAATTAGCATCTTATTTATTAACAATGTCCCTATCAAGTAGCGCCGATCCTATTGCCCTTATGGCAAGCCCCAACCCTTTTTATCCTATATGTGCTAGAAGCCAGTAGCTGTAGGTCTTACTGTTCTGGGTATGATGCTCTGATGGTGAGGTTCCAGTTCTGGAGGTCTGGGGAATGTGGAGCATCCCTTCATCACCATTGCTCCCTGGTCCACTCTGACCTGGAGTGGTAGTACCTGTTAGGGTCCCATCTACGGGTTAAATAGAAAAACATGAGTTTATAAAAAAAAAAATAAGTATCCATTAAGAATGAATTTATTTCAAAACTTTGTCAGCATTAAATGACCCACTGAGGTTGATGTGCCACAAACTCTATCTGATGGAAAGTGTTTAGATAATGTCCAGAGAAAAATTCTTTTGCCCCAAAAACTATACTTTCGCTACACTATTTTTAAATCTATTAATAATTGAGATTAGGTCTCTATTCGTCTGTAACCGAAACTATGTCACTGCTTATGTCACATTAAACCAAATCATCATAACATAGAATACATAAAAACTGAAAATACAAAGAAAATATCTATTGATAATGGTGATTAGGTCTCTATTTATCTGTAACCGAAACTATGTCACTGCTTACATCACATTACCCAAAATCATCATAACATAGAATAAATAACACTCAAAATTTGAATATGCTACCTTAGACAGTCCACATTGTTTTGTTTTTTTAAAAACAAGTTTTGATCAATACATGCCCGGTATTATATATCTATATACAGCTCATTTTACTTTAATATATATTTAAAATTATCAGAACTAAGTTTCCATTTTAAATTGTTTTATTTTTTTTATTTTTACTCCTTTAATAGATTTGATGATTTTACTTACTTATAACACAAACTCTCTGACATTGAATATTTAACTCCCCCCCTCCCCCAATGCAATATCTTTCAAAAATTAATTTTTACACCACCCAGAGGGCGTTTTTTTTTGTTTTTTGTTTTTTTTTGCTAGTTGATAATAATGAAAATTGTACTTCACCAGAGAAATTCAAACAGCCAAAATTTTTTATCTTCTTTTTGTAGAGCCGTGTTGAACTTCACACGTCAGTTGGATGCCACACGACCTGTGACCTTTGTTATGAATGCTGATTTCACCAATGATAGAGCTGTAAGTTATCTAAAATGTATTATTATAATAATAGGCAGTTATTAAGCTAACTCCTATGGATCCTCTGCTGGTTGTTAAATTACTGTACACTACTTACTAAAAATGATAGGCTATTCCTCTTCATTATGTAATAATAATAATAAATTGATCTGTTTTACCATTATTTTTAAACTACTGTATACTACTTACTAAAAATGATAGGCTATGCCTCTTCATTATGAAATAATAATAAATTGATCTATTTTACCAATATTTTTAAACTACACTACTTACTAAAAATGATAGGCTATGCCTCTTCATTATGTAACACTAATGATAAATTGATCTATTTTACCAATATTTTTAAACTACACTACTTTCTAAAAATAATAAGCTAGGCCTCTTTATTATGTAACAATAATAATAAATTGGTCTGTTTTACCATTATTTTTAAACTACTGTATACTACTTACTAAAAATGATAGGCTATGCCTCTTCCTTATGTAACAATAATAATAAATTGATTTATTTTACCATTATTTTTAAATTACTCTACACTACTTACTAAAAATGATAGGCTATGCCTATTCATTATGTAATAATAATAAATTGATCTATTTTACCAATATTTTTAAACTACACTACTTACTAAATATGTTAGACTATGCCTATTCATTATGTAACAATAATAATAAATGAATCTATTTTACTGATATTTTTAAACTACACTACTTTCTAAAAATGATAGGCAATGCCTCTTCATTATGTAATAATAATACTAAATTGATCTGTTTTACCATTATTTTTAAACTACCCTACTTACTAAAATGATAGGCTATGCCTCTTCATTATGTAATAATAATAATAAATTGATCTATTTTACTATTATTTTAAAACTACTCTACACTACTTACTAAAAATGATAGGCAATGCCTCTTCATTATGTAACAATAATAATAAATTGATCTATTTTACCATTATTTTAAAACTACTCTACACTACTTACTAAAAATGATAGGCAATGCCTCTTCATTATGTAATAATAATAATAAATTGATCTGTTTTATGCAATTTATTTTTAATTTTTTTGATGCAGGCTAAATTTGTGGATATTTTGTGTATTAACCGTTACTATGGTTGGTACAGTGACAATGGACATACCGAAGTGATACCTCTTCAATTGGCTTATGATCTTGACAGCTTTTATAACTTGCATCACCGACCCATCATCCTGTCTGAATATGGTGCTGATGCAGTATCAGGCCTGCACACGGTACGTATCGTTATTATCTGAGTGTTATATACTGGACCCGTCAATATAAGATTATATTTTTATTTCCTCGGTTATGTGCAGACTGAGGAGTCGTTAGCAGGGGTTACACATACATGGAGCCTTCGGGAGTTCTCTGCAAGCAATCTCAAACCTGATCTCTGTCTGCTGAATCGATTTCTACAGGCTTTTTTTTTATTATGGTCCAACTCACGGTGTCACGCCTTTTTTATCGTGACACCTAGGCAGTTTTTTTTTTGTAGTAGACACACCTCTTCGCCCATGCAGCCTGTTTTCATTGGTTATGGGCTACGCCTACAGATTTTGTTTGTTTGTTTTGTTTTACGGCATATCAACCTCGGTAGGTTATTTAATGCCGACAAAGTTGTGAAATAAATTCATTCTTAATGGCTAATACAATTTTGTTTATAAACTCATGTTTTTCTATTTAACCCATAGATGGGCCTACAGATTTTCTGTGCCTACACAGTCTCAAATGTACACCTGTATCTTTAGGTGCCAAAGGTCAGTTCAATGCCATATCCTGTTTTTGTTTCCAGGACCGCACTTGACACCCATGCACTTCCTGTGTGCAGCCCGGTCTCCAGGTGCAAACCGATTGACCAGGCGTGGCAATATAACATGAGTTTAATGTATAAATACTTATTTTCTGTCTGTGTTCAGGGCTGGTACAAGATAATTTGGCACCCTCGACAAGTCTTTAGATGCAGCACAATGATCTTAATGATCTAATGTATATATTTACTTACCTTTCCACACAAAAAGGATGAGACACATTGTCAATTTCTTATGTTATATACCTTTAGGAAGCGCGTGGTGTAATGGTTAAAGTCATAGGAAATGGACTTTCACTTAGCGCTAATACCTTTGGGAAAGGTATGAATTCTACTCTCCCTCCAGCTATGGGTAAATAGTAGGGCAGACTGGGCTCTTTAACCTTGATTAGGCAACCAGTCACTGACAGTAATTTTCTACTTATTATTATTTGAATCTTCTGTACTTCAGTTCAAATTCTAACTACACTACTTACACAATTCCTAGGCTACCCATGAATTATGTAACAAAAAGGTAATCCTTAACTTGTTCCTCATAAATTCCTACCATAAAATAAAACTGAACCTTCATTTGATGTCCATGTTTTTGCAATAAATGTTTTATTTTTCTTTACAATACTGAATATATTTTCTTTATTTAAAAACATTTATTGCAAACATATATATTTTCTTTATTTAAAAACATTTATTGCAAACATATTAAAAACATTTATTGCAAAAACACGGACATAAAATGAAGGTTCAATTTATTTTATAGTAGGAATATTTTAAACTGATTTCTCTCTCACAACTTCTATTGGTGTGTTTCGGGGGGTTAAGTAGAGGTTACTACATGCCAATCATAACTCTAACGCCTGACAGTAATTTTCCACTTATTATTATTTCAATCTTCTGAACTTCAGTTCAAATTCTAACTCCGCCCTGTCGGCAGGGGCGTTAGAATGCACCGACTGCACCTCTGCAGAGGGGTAAGACTCCCCCAATGGGGCCACCTGTTGGCCGTGGGTGGCGACCCGTGATGCTTAAGGATAGAGCCCAGGTGGATGAGCAGTTAATAACATGCAATACTCCACTTTGGCCCTATCTTGGGCTAGACGGGCGGTCGGAGAGGCCTCCTCCGATCAATCGGCTGGTCACGTCAAGCCCTAGCACCTATATGATTGCCCCAACCCCTTTTTATCATATGGGTGCTAGAAGGCGGTGGATGAGGGTCTTCATGTCCTGTGAATGACGTTAAACTCTATTGATGGTGAGGTTCCAGTTTTGGGGGTTTGGGGAATGTGGAGCACCCCTTCATCACCATTGCTCCCTGGTCCACTCTGACCCGGAGTGGTAGTACCTGTTAGGGTCCCATCTATGGGTTAAATAGAAACATGTATTTATAAAAAAAATTGTATTATCCATTAAGAATTGATTTATTTCAAAACTTTATCGGCATTAAATGACCCACTGAGGTTGATATGCCGTAAAACAAAACAAACCAAACAAACCAAACCAAATTCTAATTACACTACTTACACAATTCATAAGCTACCCATGAATTATGTTTACTTTTTATTTTTTTTTTTTTTTTTTCTAGGATCCATCGATCAGTTTCAGTGAAGAATACCAAGTTGATCTTTTGGCTGCAACTCACAAAGTGTTTAATAAACTGCGACACAAATATTTGGTCGGAGAAATGGTGTGGAATTTTGCAGACTTTCAGACTGCTCAAAGTAAGTACCAACACTTTATTTTTAACAGAAACAATTATTTGGTTTCATATAGACCTTCACCATGGCCCACTTTTTTCATTTAAAAAAATAAAATTGAAATAGATCACTAAGTAGGACTGAGCCTATTCTAGTAGTGACCACTCCAAGCAGAAATTTAAGAGGTTTGAATTCAGAGTTTTTCCTTCTCCTAGACTGGTTGCCTAACCATGGTTAAAGAGCCCAGTCTGCCCTACTATTTACACATAGCTAGAGGGAGAATAGTTGGATTCATACCTTTCCCAAGAGTATTAGCGCTATGTGAACTGTGGCTTCATCCAGGATTTGAACTCTGGTCGACGAGTCCATTTCCTACAACTAACCATTGCAACACACACCTCCAACTTAATATATATATGTATATTATATATGGCCCCATATGTCACATAAGCAAGAAGATTTCTAACAGACTGATTTGTTTTATAATTAATCTATGTCTGCTTTGTTTGAAAAATGTTAAAAAATGCCACAAAAATACACAGTTTTTTTTTTTTTTTATTTTCAGAAATGTAATAATAAAAGATTTGTAAACAGACAATAAATATTTATTAAAAGATTATGCAGTAATAAAAACAAAAAAAAAAAAATTTTCACCACAAAATAATCCCTTACAAAACATATATATATATATATATATATATATAATATATATATTATATGTCAATCATAGGAAATCTCATCAGGGACAATGCAAACTCCAGGAACAAACAATGTGCTAATACTGTTGGGAAATGTATGAATCCAACTATTCTCTCTCCAGCTATGGATAAATAGTAGGGCAGATTGGGCTCCTTAACCTTGGTTAGGCAACCAGTCTAGGAGAAGGAAACCTCTGAATTCAAACCTGGTCACTACTAGAATAGACTCAGGCCTACTTAGTGATCTATTTCACTGGGCTCTGTAACCTTGGTTAGGCAACCAGTCTAGAAGAAGGAAAACTCTGAATTCAAACCTGGTCACTACTAGAATAGGCTCAGACCTACTAAGTGATCTATTTCACTGGGCTCTTTAACCTTGGTTAGGCAACCAGTCTAGGAGAAGGAAAACTCTGAATTCAAACCTGGTCACTACTAGAATAGGCTCAGGCTTACTTAGTGATCTATTTCAATTTAAAAACAAAAAATTATTACCTAATGGAAATAGTTGATGTAAGTTAGAAAATTAGGACCATATGACCTTTAGGCACCCCTTTTGTGATCTCGATTCATAAATACATTTTTTTCATATACACCGTCAACATCCGGTTGTTTGTTAACAGACGATTTTTAGAGGTTTTTTTTTTAAATTATAAAACTAACCCTAACTCCTAACAAACAACCGGATGTTGACAGAGTAAATGAAAAAAATATACTTATGAATCGAGATCACAAAAGGGGTGCCTAAAGGTCATATGATCCGTAATGGGAAATAACAAAATGTAAACATCTTATTATAATGGAGATTGTGTGTTTTTCTGTCTGTAACCGAAACTATATTACTACTCAAGTCACAATTCCCTTAGTTATTGACATCACAATCTCAATGATTTTATTTTTATTTAAATCTCAGTTATTAATAAAATTGTTTTACATTATCAATGCTGTTGACCATATCCACATATTAATAACATGCAATTATATTTATATATAAAACAAAATAACGGTTTACAGCGTGAACAGGAGGGCTAATTTGCATATTGATATTTAAAATGTGATTTTAATAAATATGTGTTTAGTACTATTGATTTCTAATTGTTTGGTTTTATTTTAATGAATATAAGCAAAAATCTCTTCAATAAATCTTAAATGAAATCCATTAACAAGAAGAAATAACTGTAATTTTATTATTTACTTCCTCTTTGAACTAAATACTTAAATTAGAAAAAATAACAATGAAAGACGAAAGTGATGGAAGTGTAAGTTTCAGTTGTTCTATTTTTCGATTATACCCCCCTGTTTCAAATCTTTTTATCTGCATTCTTATTTAGTTTCATTAGTCTTTCTAATTTAATACAATATTTTATTACATTCAAACTTAAATACTTGCACCCGGAGGGTGCATATATTTGCTAGTTAATATAAAGTTTTGTATTCAATTTTCAATTTGAACTTGTGTCAGTTCAGTTCAATTCAATTTAATTTGTTGAAAAAAAAAAAAAAAAGATCTGTGTCAAAGATGGTCGCTATTATACCAGTTTTGAATGAAACTATCATTTTAAATGTTGTGTCAGAAATACCTCCCGCATTTTAAACACAAGATTAATTTTTAAGGTAAAAAAGAAAAAAACATTTTCAGAAAATGACCTTTTTTTTTTAACAAAATTTAAACATTGTTTTGTATACAATTTCCGAGCAATTTGTTACAAAAAATATAGTTATCTCCCTTTGATCAAAATCAATTTGAATGTTTTTTTCCTCATAATACGTATGTACCTGTTTTGTATATCTTTGTCATGTATGTATATCTCCGTCACTTGCAGAATAAATGTTATCTTTTACACCTTTGTCGGAATGTTTTTATGTATACACTTAAACCCACGTTGGGAGGTTACTATAACACCCCCACATGTTATACAATTTCCGGGCAATTTGTTGCAAAAAAAAAAGAAAGTTATCTCCCTTTGAACAAAATCAGTTTGAATTGTTTTTTTTTTGTTTTACATTTATAAACCATACACACAAACATTTCATTTAACTCATTGATGATGAGAGTAGGGAGTTCATACCTTTCCCAAGAGTATCAATCCAAAAGTGAACATAATAGCATAACTTGGGTTTGAACTTGCTTAATACAATGTTGCAGTCTAGTTAGTTAGCCACTATGCCATTATAAAGTACGGAAGACGTTGTCAGCAGTTCAAACGTCAGTCGAAAGATTGCAAATGGCTGCCTCTCGGCTCTGTGGAAGGAATCCGGGCACGGGACCAATTGTGGAAGTATGCCGGTCACTGTATGAGTTATTACCGTGACTACCACATGAGTCTCCGGCCAGCTGCTCTTTCGTTGCCCTCTGCAGAATTGGGATCGACACAACTTGGTCGGAGTGTCTTTGTGACGGGTTGAGAAATTCATAGAAATGACCTGCCGGGTTTGCTGAAAAAATCAGGCAACACACCATCAACAATAACAACTGTTTTTATTCATATATAATGAATAGGAGTAATATATGAGTATGTTTTGCACACTTGTTTTTGATAATTAAAGACACAAGGAGCTTTGTGTAACGTTGTCCCTTTCTTTCCGGGCACTAGAACGATATCTGTAACGTTGTCGTATATCTGGTCACAGTACCCAAAGCGATATACATAACGGGGCGGTGGTGGTGGCGGCGATATATTCAAGGTACTAAAAATGTCTTCTTGTTGATAAAAATTACAACGCGAGAAATATGCAGTCACAACTGCTAGCCTTTATTATCGTGCTGTATCGGAGAGGAGGAAAGGCAGAGAGAGAGAACACTACTTGATTACTGTGACCCCATACTAGGCACCAAAGGCCCGTCCGTTCCCCTACCCGTCCGAAAGCAAAAAGAGACTCATCCTTTTCTTCGTCGTTCCACGTCACTTCCAGTCAACACCCGAAACTTCCGGTTGACACTCAATTCTCCGTTCGGGGTCACGCTACAGTCAAACCATCGTTCATCCTGTTTTGCTCATCACTATTTTTTTAAACCTTTATCATCTCTCACTTATTTCCTTCTTCCTCCTTTTCTAATATAGTAGTTCTTACTCACAAAAGTCAGGATAATATCCCCATCTTGCTACATTTGTTTGGCGTTTTGTTTTATGTGAAATCTTGGAATTAATTATAGCAGCAAAAGTCAATTTTTTCTAGTGTCAACCCTCTTATTTTTTAAATTCCTTGTGGCCTGTGACAAATTTTGTTTTTGCGATCCGAACTCCAACTACACCGGGTGCTTGACTCTGGCTGTATCGGTGTCTCTGCCGGCCTGACTGACTGTTTTTTTTACAAAGCGAGGATTTTATTAAAAAAAAAGAATTGTATCTACATCTGTCATTGTGACTGGGTCAAATAAGTGCTAACAGCTCCCAGCTCCAAAAACCCAAGGCCACACTTGTGATGGCTAGATAAACATGTCATCTCAACTTTAGGTTGCTCTTATAGCAACCCCCCAACCCTTTTTATCATATGGGTGCTAGAAGGCGGTGGCTGTGGGTTTACATGTCCTGGGAATGATGTTAAACTCTATCTGATGGTGAGGTTCCAGTTTTGGAGGTTTGGGGAATGTGGAGCACTCCTTCATCCCCATTGCTCCCTGGTCCACTCTGACCCGGAGTGGTAGTACCTGTTAGGGTTCCATCTATGGGTTAAATAGAAAAATGTATTTATAAAAAAATTGTATTATCAATTAAGAATTGATTTATTTCAAAACTTTATCGGCATTAAATGACCCACTGAGGTTGATACG
The DNA here is from genome assembly GCA_023376005.1 of Doryteuthis pealeii. NCBI lineage: Eukaryota > Metazoa > Mollusca > Cephalopoda > Myopsida > Loliginidae > Doryteuthis > Doryteuthis pealeii. The sequence continues at coordinate 7,764,415 of CM042178.1, forward strand.
CCATAAAAACAAACCAAACCAAACCAAATCAACTTTAGGTCAGCACTGCAACCTTTTCTTCCATGTATAAACAATCTGCAAAACCAAAATGTATTTGATATTTTGATTTTTTGCGTTTTGCACTTTAACCAAAACCAACTATGCTAACACAAAAAAACATTCTACACTTTTCTTTTTCGTTAAAAATTAGTTGACGCTACTTATACAATGGTGTTATTGCGAGATGTCTTATCTGATCGGTATGCCCACATAACCAAAATTGAGGTCGACTTATACACGGGTATACATTGTCTTATAGTGAGATATCTGAACAGCGAGTCCACGGGACCAAATTTAGGCAGACTTGTACACATTGTAGTTCCACCAGTTGCCTCATAAGCTCTAAATATTGGTGGGCAATGTTCACCTGCGGTGTAGCCATTATCACTTTTGAAGTCCAAGGTTACAGTGCCATATAAAGTATGGAAGACGTGGTCAGCAGTTCAAATGTAGGTCAACAAATTGCAAATGGCCGCCTCTCGGCTCTTTATTTATTCCCATTTTCCCAAGAGCAGACCAGGCTACACACAGGGGGAGATCACTCTACTTATACAGCGATGAGGACTCCCCCGTTTAATGCCGAGAGATTAGAGAATCATGTTCAGTGTAAGCTCTTTGTTTGCATTCCTTTTATGTTTATTGATTGATTTTAATGGCATCTCAATCTATCTAAGGTTATTTTATGCCTAGAGGTTAGGGAATTGTGTTCATTGTATGTTGTGTTGTATACCCTCTTCATTACTTTACTTCTTTACTTACTCTATTCTTCTTCTGGCCATCTTTGGTATTTCTATAACATCTTGTCTTGGTCTGGAATCTTCTAAGGTCTGGACTTCTCTTGGGGACTTCGGGTCTGGTCTTCTATTGGGGATTTCTCTTTATCAGAAGCCCTGTTTTTAGATAATAAACACAAGACTTCGATTTACTTGATCTTATTTTATTTTTAAATCCCCAGCCAGACAATCTGCGCAGATGAGAACGGCAGCGCGTAATACGCGACTTACAACCTACGAGCTCGGCTCCTACCTTCTGACTGACTGAAACTTACTTACTATCTAAACCAGAAGAGAGGGTCCCCTCTACCGGTTCTCACGGTATCCACCAGAAGGTTAGGACTGAGGTCAAGCCTTGTCACTCATCCTTCAAGGCCGTGGGCTGTAGCTTATAACGGCCATTTTGATTTCTACACTATTGCCATAAATATTAGGTATCTAATAATTATGTAACAGTTGATTGATTAATTGACTTTAATGGCATGTCAACACATCTAGGAATATTTTAATCCTATAGGTTAGGGAATTGCGTTCATTATATGTTCATTGATTGATTTTAACGGCATGTCAACCAGGCTAGGGTTATTTTATGCCTAGATGTTAGAGAATCACATTTATTATTGTGGACAACTGGGAAAATTAAAATTGGAAGCATGGTGGTGTTCTGGTTAGAGTTGCAGAAAATGGACTCATCGACCAGAGTTCAATTCCTCAACGAAGCAACAGTTCATATAGTGCTAATACCCTTGGGAAAGGTATGAATCCAACTATTCTCCCTCCAGCTATGGGTAAATAGTAGGACAGACTGAGCTCTATGGGCCAGGTTAGCTCAGTCGGTAAAGCGTTCGGCTAGAAACCACAAGGTTCCTAGTTCGATACCGGTCCTCGCCAACTCAGCGTATGAGTAGCACAGGGATCTGTGCGGTAAAGTAAGGAGCTGATGGTAGTTGTGGCGCTCCACCTCAGATGCTAAAACAATCTCCTTGGTCTAGCGCTATTGAAAAGGGGATAAACTCCCTCGCTGACTGGCTGATACCGACTTTAGGCTGCGCAATTGACTTTACTTTTTTACTTAGGCAACGAGTCTAGGAGAAGAAAAACTCTGAATCCAAACCTATTAGAATAGGCTCAGGCCTATTTCGTGGTCTATTCCAATTTTTATTTTAAAATTTAAAAAAAAAAAATTTTTTTTTGAAAATGAAATTAAAAATTTCTTTCTTTTATTCTTATTTTGCAGATGTGAAAAGAGTGGCCGGTAATAAAAAGGGTCTTTTAACCAGACAACGCCAACCGAAATTGGCTGCATTCTTAATACGATCAAGGTACACAGCGATCAGCAATGGGACACTCAATGAGGACAGTTGTGGTCGAAGCATCACCTTGTAAACACCCACCTCGCAAAATTTTTTTCTTTGCCCCCCCTCCCCCTCTTTCATAAATCAAACTTCCATATATTTTCAGCATTTTTTATAAACAAGAAAAAAAAAGCAAAAAAAAAAAAAAATGTTGCCAATATCTATATGATAAGACATACCACTTCCATCATCATTGTAATAATTTTGTGGTTAAGAATTAATCGGGGAGACATACTTAGCGTAGTGGTTATTGCAATAATTTACCAATATAATTTGTAGTCATTTGGTAAGAGTATATCTCTCCAGAGATGCTCTGAGAAAAAACAAGGATACAGTGCCAAATGCTACTGGCACTCAAGTATGTTTACTATGTAGTAAATCCTTCAGAAGTCTTAGTGGACTGAAAATCATCTTTGTTCTCACACCCGATCGGTCCAGGGCTGCTCTGATGGGTCATCTGAGAAAAAACAAGGATACAGTGCCAAATGTTACTGGCACTCAAGTATGTTTATTGTATTTTAGATTCTTGAGAAGTCTAAGGGGAATGAAGAGTCATCTTTGTGCTCGCACCCTATCGGTCCATGGCTGGTCTGGTTTAGAGAAATAAAAATGTTGACAAAATAACAATAGTCTTTAAAATCCCGTAAGATCTTGTTTCTCCTTTCAGAAGTTTCATGAGACATTATTTATAGGGAAAACAGACGATTCCATTCTCATTATTTAGGTACTCTATGACACTAATGCATTTTCATAATAAAATGATTTTCCAATGCATTTTCATAATAAAATGATTTTCCAATGCATTTTCATAATAAAATGATTTCCAATGCATTTTCATAGTAAAAATGATTTTCCATTTTCATGTAAAATTTTCCAATGCATTTTCATAGTAAAGTGATTTTCCAATGCATTTTCATAAAATGATTTTCTAATGCATTTTCATAGTAAAATGATTTTCCAATGCATTTTCATAATAAAATGATTTCCTTGATTTTCCAATGCATTTTCATAGTAAAATGATTTTCCAATGCATTTTCATAGTAAAATGATTTTCTAATGCATTTTCATAGTAAACCAATGCATTTTCATAATAAAATGATTTTCTAATGCATTTTCATAGTAAAATGATTTTCCAATGCATTTTCATAGTAAAATGATTTTCCAATGCATTTTCATAGTAAAAATGATTTTCCAATGCATTTTCATAGTAAAATGATTTTCTAATTTTCCAATGCATTTTCATAGTAAAATGATTTTTCAATGCATTTCATAGTAAAATGATTTTTTCAATGCATTTTCATAGTAAAATGATTTTTTCAATGCATTTTCATAGTAAAAATGATTTTCCAATGCATTTCATAGTAAAAATGATTTTCCAATGCATTTTCATAGTAAAATGATTTTCCAATGCATTTTCATAGTAAAATGATTTTCTAATGCATTTTCATAGTAAAATGATTTTCAAATGCATTTTCATAGTAAAAATAATTTTCCAATGCATTTTCATAGTAAACTGATTTTCCAATGCATTTTCAAAGTAAAATGATTTTCTAATTGTTGTAACAAAGAAATAATAGAAAGAAATATGAGGGAAAAAGGTTTACTAAGCAAAGATACAAGATGAACAGAGTAATTAACAATTGCTAGGTTGAATCAAGTGTACAGTCTGTGAAAAAAACTAAATACTCTTTGTTGTAATTCTGGAAGCAAAGACAATCATTTTTTCTTTTAATTCTAATTTTTTATTTTTTGTTTTTTAGTCCCAAATATAAATTTATTACCTTCAGTATTATTGTGAACGTTGATGGGGGAGTGGTTGTGTCTAGTCATGTCCGAATTGGCTACCTGAGAAATATTGGAAAGTATGAAATATATTCTTTCCATTCTTTGTTAAAATAAGGGTAATTCCATGTCAAATCATCCAGAAAAAAAGTCAAATTGTCAACCACGGACTTCAATTTTTCTGAAAATCTTTCCAGGTGTGAACTATATTAATGTTAGACAATCCCCAAAATTTGAGCTTCCAATTCCAAAAATTGGCGGAGTTATGTCGATTTTTTTTAGCTCTCCAAATTTGGTGGGCTTCAGGAAAAATGGACTTTTTGTAAGTCATTTTGGTTCTGAGCAAAAATCAAACTGTCTTTTTGGTACAAATAATGTTCTATATATGTGAAATAATAATAGGAAAAATCTTTGTCATAGACGCAGTGCCACATCGAGATATTGATCTTGCTATGAAAAAGTAAGAAATCATCAATAACTTAAAATTGGTTAACTTTAAGACTTTTTTTAATATCATTTTTGGATTCCTTGGGCAAAAATACTTTTATGAACCAAATTTTAGGAGTAGAGAAGCACTAGAACTCATTTTACAGCCAAAAATAGATTACAAAAAGTCGCTATTTTTTGGAGAACTAAAAATCGACATAACTCCATTAATTTTTGGAATTGGAAGCTCAAATTTTGGGAATTGTCTAACTTTAACATAATACACACTTGGACAAAATTTCAGAAAAATTGAAGTGGGTGGGTGATAATTTTACTTTTTGATTGTTTTTTTTTTATGTAATGTTGATAATAAGATGATTCTCTATTTTGGTACTTTTGCATGTTTGTAAAATCTAAATGGCTCAGTGAATGGAAATTGTAGTTTGGATGGAGGATCTGTTTGTGATGTCAATAAAATTGTTATGATCTCTTGAGTGTTTTATCAACACAATCTCGTTTGTTTATTTGATGTTGTTAACATAATAATTTTGACTGATTCATTCTTCAGCGTTCATCAGGTATACAATCTGTGAAAAAAAGAGAAAAAATATTTTAGAGAAATTAAATTCTCCTTGGTATATGTAATGATAAACGAAAACACGGATAGGTTTAAGAAAGCTTTATTCTACTTAGAATAATGTTATAATTTACTGAGAGCTTATATACTCTTAAAACCACCAAAGAGTTCCACAAAGGAGAGGTAATAATGAAATAGGGGAGGTAACTCTCAATTACTTATCACGGATAGGCTTAATAAAGCTTTATTCTGCTTAGAATAATGTTATAATTTACTGAGAGCTTATATACTCTTAGAAACACCAAAGAGTTCCCCATAGGGGAGGTAACTCTCAATTACTTATCATTGATAGGCTTACTAAAGCTTTATTCTACTTAGAATAATGTTATAATTTACTGAGAGCTTATATACTCTTAGAAACACCAAAGAGAGGTAATAATGAAATAGGGGAGGTAACTTTCAATTACTTATTACAATGGAAATTGTAATTTGGATGGTCTCATTTGTTTATTTGATGTTGTTAACACAGTAATTTTGACTGATTTATTCATAGTAAAAATGATTTTCTAATGCATTTTCATAGTAAAATGATTTTCTAATGCATTTTCATAGTAAAAATCATTGTCCAATGCATTTTTATAGTAAAAATCATTGTCCAATGCATTTCATAATAAAAAATCATTGTCCAATGCATTTTCATAGTAAAAATCATTGTCCAATGCATTTTCATAGTAAAATTATTGTTCAATGCATTTTCATAGTAAAATCATTGTCCAATGCATTTTCATAGTAAAATTATTGTTCAATGCATTTTCATAGTAAAATCATTGTCCAATGCATTTTCATAGTAAAATTATTTTTCAATGCATTTTCATAGTAAAATCATTGTCCAATGCATTTTCATAGTAAAATTATTTTTCAATGCATTTTCATAGTAAAAATCATTGTTCAATGCATTTTCATAATAAAAATCATTGTCCAATGCATTTTCATAGTAAAATTATTTTTTCAATGCATTTTCATAGTAAAATCATTGTCCAATGCATTTTCATAGTAAAAATCATTGTTCAATGCATTTTCATAGTAAAAATCATTGTCCAATGCATTTTCATAGTAAAATGATTTTCTAATTGTTGGGACAGAGAAATAATAGAAAGAAATATGAGTATTAAGCAAAGATACAAGGTGAACAGAGTAATTAGCAATTGCAAGGTTGAATTAGCAAACTGTTGTAACCTGATTATCAGAGTAAACAGAGAAATAATAGGAAGCCACACAAAGAGTATTAAGGATATGGTAAAAAGGTTTACTAAGCAAAGATAAAAGGTGAACAGAGAAAGTAGCAATTGTGGGGTTGAATTAACAAACTATTGTAACTTGAGGATCAGAGTAAACAGAGAAATAATAGGAAGCCACACAAAGAGTATTAAGGATACTTTATGGGGATGTCTTGCTGCCTCTTGTCCCTGGACGGGAATCTACATAAATAATAAAAAGACACTGACAAGCATATGCTGTGCAGATACGTCTCCAAACTGTTATGATATTGTTGTCTCCGCCCTTCCACCAAAATCTGTTTTTTGTCTCTTTCAAGTTTCTCAGTTTAAAAATCAAAAGGTGAAAGAAAATGCTAGTTAAAATTAGTAAGTACGGTGATGCTTCATCTAAATAAATAGATAAATTAAATGCTATTAAAATTACAAAAAAAAGGCATCGAATTGTTAGAGAAGCGTTGGAAACAGTGTATCACCCTAGTAGGAGACTGTGTTGATGAATAAAGTCGAATTTTGCCTAAAAGTTGTTGTTTTATTAGTTAGATTTATTTGTAGATTATGAGTTATCTCCCTTGGACTGTTTCAGTTGAAGGAACTCATTAGCAAAAGAGTTAGAAAGTTAGTTTGCAACAGAAAACATATACAACGATCGTCCACTATTAGAGTGACTGCCATTATACTGTCTATTGACATTATTGAGTGATGTGTTATAAAACTTAGGTGAGCAGGGACATGAAGTCAACGTCATTGGACGGGAATCTACACAAAAAATAAAATGATGCTGACAAGCATGTGCTGTGCAGATACGTCTCCAAACTTTTATCATACTGTCATCTCCACCCCAATATCTATTTTTGTCTCTTTCAAGTTTCTCAGTTTATGACAGTGTTCCCTATTAAAAATTAAAAGATCAAACCTACACTAGTGTGGATGGTTGTTTTTTGTTTTTTTTTGTGATGCTGGTGTTCACTCACCCACCTTACCTTTTTCCTTTATGCATGTTGTATACAGCAGCGAAGCCTGGATCACATACTCACGTGATGTGAGGAAACTGGACAGCTTTCACCTCAGATGCCTACGCCACATTCTACGCATTCACTGGCAGGACAAAGTGCCCAACACAGAAGTGCTGGAACAAGCAAACGTAAACAGCATGCCCGCCATCACCTGTGAAAGACGCCTGCGCTGGCTTGGCCATGTCAGGAGGATGGACGAAGGCCGCATCCCCAAAGACCTACTGTATGGTGAACTAGTGGAGGGCACCCGACCAGCAGGGAGACCACGCCTACGCTTCAAAGATGTCTACAAGAGAGACCTGAAGACATGCCGCATCAACATAGACACGTGGGAGGCTTGTGCAGAAGATTGTGCAACCTGGTGCCTCCTCGTCAAACAAGGAACAAAAACAAGTGAAAAAGAGAGGAAAAAAGCTGCCACAGAAAGGAGAGCTAAAAAAAATAGAAACAGCAGCACCCCCAACACCTACAGAAAGCATCATCTTTTGTTTGCAGCCACTGCACCAGAGACTGCCATTCAAGGATCGGTCTGTTCAGCCACTCATGTAGCTGTAGGTAAAAAAAAAAAAAAATTTTTAAATAGAAAAAAAGGACACTACGCCATTGTCTAAAATAGACGGAAGGTTGCCAACCATATGTATGAGAGAGAAATGGTTGTTTCGAATTTGAATTTCCATTACCTGGTAAAATTGAATTTCCATTACCTTAAACCTGGTAAAATTGGAAAAATTAAATTAAATCTGAAAAAGGGTTAAGTAATTTTAATGACAGTGTTCCCTATTAAAAATTAAAAGATCAAAGAAAGTGCTTGTTGAAATTAATAATAATTATGGTGATGCTTCATCTAAATAAATCGATAAATTAAATGCTATTAAAATTACTTAATCCTTTTTCAGATTTAATTTAATTTTTCAAATTTTACCAGGTTTAAGGTAATGGAAATTCAAACTCGAAACAACCATTTCATTCTCATATATATATATATATATATATACATTTCTCATATATACAAAATGTATAAAGGAAAAAGGTAAGGTGGGTGAGTGAACACCAGCATCACAAAAAAACAAAAACGGAGCTGGAAAAAAGTGGACAAGCTCCTAAGGGAGCCAATGACTTCAGCGTGATTTCGTCATCACACCACCTTAGGGACTCCGATTCCTGATTTGTTGTCAGGGTTTACTCCCCTAACTTAAATATAAATGCTCTATCAATGATATTGAGCACTGTCTATTTACAAATATAGCATCCGTATTATCTGCAAAATATTTGTGTGTGTGTGTGTGTGTGTGTGTGTAGGTATATAAAAATGAAAAAACAACAAGGAGTTTAGAGGGATGATATTTTTACTTAGCCGACACTATAGCATTTCGGTTTGTTCATCAAACCATTGTTGTGTACCCATGTTGTGGGTATATAAACAAGAGTTCTTTTGTGTAACAGAGAGAGAGAGAGAGAGAGAGAGAGAGTAGACTATTAGAGAGAGACAGACAGATCATGTTACTTACATGTTCTCTTCTTCTCTTTATCCCTCGCTGTCCACCATATACCGACAAAAGACTACTCGCTCAACTTTTATAATACATTAGGTTATCAAAAAGAGGGTAACCTAACACAGAATATTCAGTAGGGAAAAAGACAAGTCAATTTACAAGTCAACTTTACTTACATCCTTTGACCTCTCTCAAAGGATGTAAGTAAAGTTGACTTGTACTTGTGTTATATACTCCAGTTGCAGGTATATAAACATTCAAGAGTTATTTTGTGAGAGAGAGAGAGAGAGAGTGGACTAACATAGAGAGATTAGAGAGAGACAGACAGATTGTGTTACTTACTTGTTCTTTTTGACACACAGAAGTTTGTAACCCTTTGTTTTTGTCAGTATATTTCGTTTCTGTTTGTACCTCAAATATGAAAAAAAAGAGATAACTTAAATGCCACATAATGTGGCATTTAAGTTATCTCTTTTTTTTTTTCATATTTCATATTTTTTCATATTTTTTCATATTTCATATTTTTTCATATTTTTTCATATTTCATATTATTTCATATTATTTCATATTTCATATTTTTTCATATTTCATATTTTTTTCATATTATTTCATATTTCATATTTTTTCATATTATTTCATATTTCATATTATTTCATATTTCATATTTTTCATATTTCATATTTTTTTCATATTTTTCATATTTCATATTTTTTTCATATTTTATATTTCATATTTCATATTTCATATTTCGTATTTTTTCATATTTTTTTCATATTTCATATTTTTTCGTATTTCATATTTCATATTTTTTCATATTTCATATTTTTTATATTTTTCATATTTTTTATTTCTTATATTATTTCATATTTCATATTATTTCATATTTCATATTTTTTCATATTTCATATTGATGATAACCTCGATGATGGTTTGATGAACAAACTGAAATGCTATAGCATCGGCTATGTAAAAATATCATCCTTCTAAACACCTTGATATTTTTTCATTTTTATATACCTACACACACACATATACACATACCTATATGGAGGTGCATGGTCTAATGGTTAGAGTCTTAGGAAGTGAACTCGTCAACTCGAGTTCAATTCCTGGACGAAGCTGTTTGCATTTCACATAGCGCTAATACCCTTGGGAAAGGTATGGTTCCAATTCTCCCTCCAGCTATGGGTAAAGTGAAAACATTTTATAACATATTCATAGCTAATATTGAACAATATTTCGATTTATAAAAATCATCTTCAGAGCTTGTTTATACTCCGGACTTATCAATAGCGGAGACAAAAATAATATGAATTCAAAATGAAAACATTGATGTTGCAAAAAAGTTATGCGGTAGTTTCAAATATAAGCACATTCGCTAACGCTTTTCTCGGTCAGCGACAGTCATGTGTCTCTTATTGTAACAGTTTTTGAAAAAAGAAGACATATTCCAAACTCGATGATAGACAAATTCTCTTATACTAATACTCATCCTGTTTGAAAAAGAGAATTTGTCTATCGTCGTGAGTAGTTGAACAGACCAATTTTTGAATGGCAATCTCTGGTGCAGTGATTACAAACAAATGGTGATGCTTTCTGGAGATGTTGTTGTCTCTCCTTCCTTATGACTCTCTTTTCTGCGGTGGCTTCTTTCCTCTCTTTTTCACTCCTCATACCGGGGACGTTTTGTTTTATTCATTCTTGATAGCTACTCAAAGGCTATAAGTTAAGATAATAAAATAATTACCGTAAATGACATTTAAGAGCAATTTTCCCCTTTAATAAAACGGTACAATGTTTTTGAAACGTCGATGATTCTCGTTCTAACCTTGCCATAACTTTGATCCAAAGTGCTCCTTCCCCCCCCCATACTTAAAATCTGCAACTGTGTGAGTGACTAAACAGACCAATTTTTTAATGCAATCTCTGGTGAAGTGATTGCAACCAAACGGTGATGCTTGCTGGAGATGCTGTTGTCTCTCCTTCCTTATGACTCTCTTTTCTGTGGCGGCTTCTTTCCTCTCTATTTCACTCCTTTTCTTTCCTTGTTTGACAAGGAAGCACCAGGTCGTACAGTCTTCTGCATAAGCCTCCCATGTGTTGATGTCGATGTGGCATGTCTTCATATTCCTCTTGCAGACATCTTTAAAGCACAGGCGTGGTCTCCCTACCGGTCGGGTGCTCTCTACTAACTCACCATACAACAGGTCTAATAGTCATTAATTATATGAAAGAAAAATGTGGAACAAGAAAAATCTAGTGAGCCTTTGTCTACGATGTTTAAAGGCCTTTGGTGATACTTCATACACATTTATTTATATATATATATATATATATATTAGTTTAGCTCAGTCAGTAGAGTGCCTGACTAGGAACCACAAGTTTCCTGGTTCGATACCGCTCTCCGCCAACTCAGTGTTTGAGTAGCCTAATGATCTGTGCAGTAAAGTGCGGAGCTGATGGTAGGTGTGGCACTGCATCTCAGATGCAAAAGCAATCTCCTTGGTCTAGAACTAGAGAAAAGGGGATAGACTCCCTCGCTGTCTAGCTGATACCAACTTTAGGCCACCCGATGACTTTACGTTTTTACTTTATACATACATATATATATGTATATATATAAGTAAGTAAAGTCATCAGGGTGTCCTAAAATCGGTATCAGCCGATCAGCGAGGGAGTCTATCCCCTTTTCACTATTGCTAAACCAAGGAGATTATTTTAGCGTCTAAGGTGTAGTGCCACACCTACCATCAGCTCCTTACTTTACCACACAGATCTCTGTGCTACTCATATGCTGAGTTGGCGAGGGCCAGTATCGAACTCTAGGAACCTTGTGGTTTCTAGCTGAATGCTCTACCAACTGAGATAATCCAGCCCACATATATATATATATATATATATATATATAAAAGTGTTTGATAATTTTCTTGAAGCATTGTGTTTATATTGGTTTTGCTGGTTGGTTTTGAAGGCTATCACAATGCAAGTGTAAAGAAAAAAGAAGGTAACTGTGGTGTTGTTTGTTAACCTGTAATTTATTCTTAATATTTCGAGATAAAGATCCCTTCTACAGAAGATTTCCAAAACTGAAGTTGTTGCTAGTGGCTGTTCATTTGGTTCTGTCTCATGCCTTCCAAATTCTCTGTCTGTGTGTAGGGGGGGGGGTTGCTTGTTTGTGTGTGTGTATATATATATATATATATATATATAATCTTTTTAATTACCCAAATTTTTCTATAGGATCCTTCACTCTTTATTCCTTAAAACCATAAACATATATATATATATATATATATATATATACATAATCACAGAGTACCTTTCCAAGGGGCATTCAACAGGACATCTAGTAGCGTCTAAATGTCTGAAAAGTTTGGTTTTTTTTTTTTTAATTAAAATTTTTTTAATTTTTTCTAAAAGTAGGATCAGGTTTCAATCCTAGTAATAAGCACGCAAAAGAAAAAGAATAAAATCTCTTTCCTGTAAATCCTCAGCAAATTAAATTTAAAACCAGCAATTTAACGCTTTTCATACTGAATTTATTTAATCAAATTTTTATCAGTTTTAAGATAACGCAGATGAAAAATCTGAAACCAATTTATAACTAATTTAAATAATGTGGGTTTAGCCCAGTTGGTAGAGTATCTGCCCAGGAATCACAAGGTTCGAGGTTCAATACCATCATCAGGTCGTGCTAGTAGCACAGATATCCATAACAATCTCTCACCAACTGTCCCTATCACTCATTGCCCTTGGAAGGTCCTCTGTGCAGCATCCAGTATCTGTGCATTAGGGTAGCTTGATTTTTCACTTTTTTAAAAATATCAAATTATCTCAAACAGTGAAAGTTGTCTGTTTGTATAGTGAATACTTATACCAAAAACTAGATCTCTTACTTGCACCATTGTTTGAGGAAATAGCATTATTGTGTTAGTATAGCATTCAATTCTAAGACTAACAACAACAAGAAAGGAATTAATATTTCCTTTAATTCAAACAATTTATTTGCTAGGCATAAAACACAAACAACAATATAAAGTCCTTCCTGTATATAAAGTTGAGTTTAAGGGACTTACCGGCGCGTTGGAGAAGAGTTATTAGGGTGGTTTCCTGGAGCCCCTGAATTCGTTGCCTCGTGGCACCGCTGGCGGATTCTGTCTGACTCTTTTTGGATATTGCGCCAAAACTCTGGGCTATCATGTGATTGGTAAATCCAATCACAGAGCCTCTCCCTCATTCACTCTATATACAGGAATAACCATTTTACTGACCCAACAGCATCAAAGATCGTCTTCTGAAATATTAAAATTGCTATATTTTCTAACAAATTTCTAGGTTAAATTTTGCAAAAATGAGGATTTTTGGTGCATTTTATGCACCAAAAATCCTCGTTTTTGCAAAATCTTACCTAGAAATTGGTTAGAAAATATAGCAATTTTAATATTAAAAACAGAAAAGATTGTCATTTTAACCAAAACAAATAAAATCTAAGTAGAATTCAAATTGACAATATTTCCCTCATCACCACCAACATCTCCAATATGCTGCTTTTTACCTCATTAATTAAGCTGTAACAGTGATAACATTTTAAAAGATTCAAATCTATTTCCTCAAATGAAGGCAAAGTTTTGAAGACAAATATTTGTGGGGGGTAATTCTTTGTTAATTTGAAACTTTTGCTACATGAGAGATGTTACAGTTACAGTTTAGAGCTATTTCTAAATAATTCAATATGTAAAAAGTATAATAATCTTGATTTAACTCTCTCACTCTTCTTTTTATCTTTCCATTATGTTCTATAAACCCTCATTTTCACAAAATTTAGCCTAGAAATTGGTTAGAATATTTAGGAATTTCAATATTTAAAACAGAAAAAATTGTCATTTTAAACGAAATGAATTCAATTTGAAAATAAACCTGGTGATTTGGGTATTAGTGTCAGCAGTGATTTATGTTGTACAAAACACATCTCTAAAATTGTCAAGAAGGCAGAGGGTGTCATACGCTGAGTTGGCGAGAGGTGGGGTGGGGGGATAGATTGTGGTTTCTATCCGAACACTCTACCGACTGACCAAAGACCCTATCTATCTTAGTCTGATCATATCTATCTATCATAGTCTGATCTATCTATCTTAGTCTGATCATATCTATCTATTTATCTTAGTCTGGTCATATCTATCTATCTATCTATCTTAGTCTGATCAATATCTATATCATAGATCATATCTATCTATTTATCTTTCTATTCATATCTTAGTCTGATCATATCTATTTATCTAGATCATATCTATCTTAGTCTGATCATATCTATCTATCTAGACTGATCATATCTATCTATTTATCTTAGTCTGTATCTATCTATCTATCTATCTATCTATCTTCTGATCATATCTATCTATAGTCTGATCATATCTATCTATTTATCAGTATATTCATATCTATCATATCTATCTATCTTAGGTCTGATGTCTATCTATCTATCTATCTATCTATCTAGTCTGATCATATCTATCTATTTATCTAGTCTCATATCTATCTATCTATCTATCTATCTTAGTCTGATCATATCTATCTATTTATCTTAGTCTGGTCATATCTATCTATCTATCTATCTATCTATCTATCTTAGTCTGATCATATCTATCTATTTATCTTAGTCTATCTATCTATCTATCTATCTATTTCAATTGTTAAACAGTTTTAAGGAACACAAGTATTAATATATAAATAATCATTTGAATGATGTACAATTAAGATGCATTTTAATTTCAAAGGGCCCCTTAGTTTCAAATGTTATAACATCTGAAACTTCAGTCGGCCACAAAAACTGTAAGTCTGCCAGTGAATAGTGGCTAATTAACCCTATATGCAATTTTATATATCCTCTATCTATCTATCTATCTTAGTCTGATCATATCTATCTTAGTCTGATCATATCTATCTTAGTCTGATCATATCTATCTATCTATCTATCTATCTTAGTCTGATCATATCTATCTTAGTCTGATCATATCTATCTATCTATCTATCTTAGTCTGATCATATCTATCTATCTATCTTAGTCTGATCATATCTATCTATCGTAGTCTGATCATATCTATCTTAGTCTGATCATATCTATCAGTCTTATATCTATCTATCTATCTATCTTAGTCTGATCATATCTATCTTAGTCTGATCATATCTATCAGTCTTATCATATCTATCTATCTATCTATCTTAGTCTGATCATATCTATTAGTCAATCATATCTATCGATCTATCTATCTTAGTCTTATCATATCTAACTATCTATCTTAGTCTGATCATATCTATCTGTCTGATCATATCTATCGATCTATCTACTTAGTCTTCATATCTATCTATCTTAGTCTGATCATATCTATCAGTCTATCATATCTATCCTATCTATCTTAGTCTGATCATATCTATCTTAGTCTGATCATATCTATCTTATCTATCTATCATCTAGTCTATCTATCTATCTATCTATCTATCTAGTCTTATCATATCTATCTATCTATCTATCTATCTATCTATCTTAGTCATATATCTATCTATCTTAGTCTGATCATATCTAGCTGGTTATATCTATATATCTATCTATCTGATCATATCTATCTATCAATCTATCTATCTTAGTTTGATCATATCTATCTGATCATATCTATCTAATCTATCAATCTATCTTAGTTTGATCTATCTATGTGATTATATCTATCTATCTATCTATCTATCTATCTATTTCAGTTGCTAAACACATGTGCCACTTACCCCATGTGGTTATATAGGCAACTATGACCCCCACTCTCTGCAGACGCCCCTTAAAGACAGACACCCGAAACGCCTTAAACCTACTCCTCTAAGTCTTTTCTTCTGAATTTAAATCTCAGAGCTGTCATCTCTCCCCCTTTAACAGTCTCGTCTCCCTGGGAAATGCTTTCACCGTATCATGTTAAGCACCCCAGAGGAAAGTCGAAGGTGCACACAGAGCCAGGTTCTTTGTAGTTTAAGGTTTCAGACTATTTTTCTATTCCCAGGGGGGGTGGGGTGGGGTAGATTGAATCCTTAATGATATTTAAGAAATAATTTGCGATTTTTTTTCTTTTTCTATTTTTTTCTTTTTCTTTTTGTGGGTGCAATGTAGCGTATATTGCAAAGCTAAACTTACAACTTTTACATCGAAAACCAGACTGAAATTCTCAAGTCAGAAACTGAAATCTATATATTAATACTCATGTTCCTTAATTGTATGACCATTATCATCTTGCAACACCCTCTGGTTAAGAATGAGACTGTCCAAATCATCCAAGATGAAATACAATCTAGTATTAATACTCTTTCCTTAATTGTATGACCATTATCATCTTGCAACACCCTCTGGTTAAAATGAGACTGTCCAAATCATCCAAGATGAAATACAATCTAGATATTAATACTCTTGTTCCTTAATTGTATGACCATTATCATCTTGCAACATCCTCTGGTTAAAAATGAGACTGTCCAAATCATCCAAGATGAAATACAATCTAGATATTAATACTCTTGTTCCTTAATTCTATGACCATTATCATCTTGCAACACCCTCTGGTTAAAAATGAGACTGTCCAAATCATCCAAGATGAAATACAATCTAGATATTAATACTCTTGTTCCTTAATTCTATGACCATTATCATCTTGCAACATCCTCTGGTTAAAAATGAGACTGTCCAAATCATCCAAGATGAAATACAATCTAGATATTAATACTCTTGTTCCTTAATTCTATGACCATTATCATCTTGCAACATCCTCTGGTTAAAATGAGACTGTCCAAATCATCCAAGATGAAATACAATCTAGATATTAATACTCTTGTTCCTTAATTCTATGACCATTATCATCTTGCAACATCCTCTGGTTAAAAAGAGACTGTCCAAATCATCCAAGATGAAATACAATCTAGATATTAATACTCTTGTTCCTTAATTCTATGACCATTATCATCTTGCAACATCCTCTGGTTTAAAAATGAGACTGTCCAAATCATCCAAGATGAAATACAATCTAGATATTAATACTCTTGTTCCTTAATTCTATGACCATTATCATCTTGCAACATCCTCTGGTTAAAAATGAGACTGTCCAAATCATCCAAGATGAAATACAATCTAGATATTAATACTCTTGTTCCTTAATTCTATGACCATTATCATCTTGCAACATCCTCTGGTTAAAAATGAGACTGTCCAAATCATCCAAGATGAAATACAATCTAGATATTAATACTCTTGTTCCTTAATTGTATGACCATTTATCATCTTGCAACACTCCTGGTTAAAAAATGAGACTGTCCAAATCATCCAAGATGAAATACAATCTAGATATTAAATACTTGTTCCTTAATTGTATGACCATTATCATCTTGCAACATCCTCTGGTTAAAAATGAGACTGTCCAAATCATCCAAGATGAAATACAATCTAGATATTAATACTCTTGTTCCTTAATTCATGACCATTATCATCTTGCAACATCCTCTGGTTAAAAATGAGACTGTCCAAATCATCCAAGATGAAATACAATCTAGATATTAATACTCTTGTTCCTTAATCTATGACCATTATCATCTTGCAACATCCTCTGGTTAAAAATGAGACTGTCCAAATCATCCAAGATGAAATACAATCTAGATATTAATACTCATGTTCCTTAATTGTATGACCATTATCATCTTGCAACAACCTCTGGTTAAAAATGAGACTGTCCAAATCACCAAGATGAAATACAATCTAGATATTAATACTCTTGTTCCTTAATTCTATGACCATTATCATCTTGCAACATCCTCTGGTTAAAAATGAGACTGTCCAAATCATCCAAGATGAAATACAATCTAGATATTAATACTCTTGTTCCTTAATTCTATGACCATTATCATCTTGCAACATCCTCTGGTTAAAAATGAGACTGTCCAAATCATCCAAGATGAAATACAATCTAGATATTAATACTCTTGTTCCTTAATTCTATGACCATTATCATCTTCATAGATTAAGGAACAAGAGTATAAATATCTAGATTGTATTTTCATCTGGATGCTTGACAGTCTCATTTTTAACCAGAGGATGTTTGCAATGATGCTAATGGTCATAGAATAAGGAACATGAGTATTGAATATCTAAGAGTGTATTTCATCTTGGATGATTTGGACCAGTCTCATTTTTAACCAGAGATGTTGCAAGAATGCTAATGGTCTAGAAATTAAGAACAAGAGTATTAATATCTGAATTGTAATTTCATCTTGGATGATTTGGACAGTCTCATTTAACCAGAGGGTGTTGCAAGATGAAAATGGTATAACAATTAAGGAATCGAGTATAATACTAGATTGTATTTCATCTTGATGATTGGGACAGTCTCATTTTTAACCCAGAGGATGTTGCAAGATGATAATGGTCATAGAATAGGAACAAGAGTTTAATATCTAGATTGATTTCAATCTTGGATGATTTGGCACAGTCTCATTTTTAACCAGAGGATGTTGCAAGATGATAATGGTCATAGAATTTAAGGAACAAGAGTATTAATATCTAGAATTGTATTTCAATCTTGGATGATTTGGACAGTCTCATTTTTAACCAGAGGATTTGCAAGATGATAATGGCAATACAATTAAGGAACAAGAGTATAATATAGATTGTATTTCATCTTGGATGATTTGGAACAGTAATCATTTTTAAACCAGAGGATGTTCAAGATGATAAAGGTCATAGAATTAAGGAACAAGAGTATTATATCTAGATGTATTTCATCTTGGATGATTTGGAAGTCATTTTAAACCGAGGATGTTGCAAGATGATAATGGTCATAGAATTAAGGAACAAGAGTAATTAATATCTAGATTGTATTTCATCTTGATAATTTGGACAGTCTCATTTTAACAGAGGATGTTGCAAGATATAATGGTCATAGAATAATGGAACAAGAGTATTAATATCTAAGATTTTTTTTTTTTGTATTTCATCTTGGATGAATTTGGACAGTCTCATTTTTAACCCAGAGGATGTTGCAAGATGATAATGGTCATAGAATTAAGAACAAGAGTATTAATACTAGATTGTATTTCATCTTGGATGATTGGACCAGTCCATTTTAACCAGAAGGATGTTGCAAGATGATAATGGTAATAGAATTAAGGAACAGAGTATAATACTAGATTGTATTTCATCTTGGATGATTTGGACCAGTCCAATTTTTAACGGGCAGAAGGATGTGCAAGATGATAATGGCCATAGAATTAAGGACAAGAGTATTAATATCTAGATGTATTCTCTTGGATGATTGGACAGTCCATTTTTAACCATGAGGATGTGCAAGATGATAATGTATAGAATTAAGGAACAGAGTAAATTACATCTAGATTATTTCATTTGAATGATTTGGACAGTCCTCATTTACCGAGGTGTGTTGCAAGATGAAATGGTCATAGAATTAAGAACAGAGTATTAATATCTAGATTGTATTTCATCTTGGGATGGATTTGGACAGTTCCCATTTTTAACCAGAGGTGTTGCAAGAGAAATGGTATACAATTAAGGAACAAGATATTAAATCTAGATTGTTTTCATCTTGATGATTTGGACAGTCTCAATTTTAACCAGAGGGTGTTGCACAGATGATAATGGTCATACAATTAAGGACATGATATAATATCTTAGATTGTATTTCATCTTGGATGATTTGGACAGTCTCATTTACCAGAGGGTGTTGCAAGATGATAATGGTCATACAATTAAAGGAACATGAGTAATAATATTAGAATTCAAGTTCTGACTTGAGAATTTCAGTCTGGTTTTCCGATGTAAAAAGTTGTAGTTTAGCTTTGCAATATACCTACATTGCACCACTAAAAAGAAAAAAAAAAATAGAAAAAGATAAAAAATCGCAATTAAATTTCCTTAAATATCATTAAAGGATTCATCACCCACCCCACCCCCAGCCCCTGGGATAGAAAAATAGTCTGAACCGTTAAACTACAAAGAACCTGGCTCTGTGTGCACCTTCGACTTTCCTCTGGGGTGCTTTAACATGAACGGTGAAAGCATTCCCAGGGAGACGAGACTGTAAAGGGGAGAAGATGACAGCTCTGAGATTTAAATTCAGAAGAAAAGACTAGAGGAAGTAGGTTTTAAGGCGTTTCGGGTGTCTGTCTTTCAGGGGCGTCTGCAGAAGAGTGGGGTCATAGTTGCCTATATAACCACATGGGTAAGCTGGCACATGTGTTGTTAGCCACTGAAATAGATAGATAGATAGATAGATACGATGATATAATCCCTACATAGATAATGATCATAACTAAGATAGATTGATAGATAGATAGATATGATCAGATAGATATATCAAACTAAGATAGATAGATTGAATAAGATAGATATGATCAGATAGATAGATATATAGATATAACGCAGGCAGATATGATCAGACTATAGATATTATAGATGATAGATATATAAGGACTAAGATGATATGACAGACTAAGATAGATAGATAGATATGATAAGCTAAGATAGATAGATAATATGACAGACTCAGATAGATAGATAGATATGATAAGACAAGATAGATAGATAGATATGAAAGACTGATAGATAGGAATAAGACTAAGATAGATAATCGATAGATTGATCAGACTAAGATAAGACTATGATCAGACTAAGATAGATAGATAGATATATAAGACTGAAGATATGATCAGACTAAGATAGAAGATATGATAAGACTAAGAATAGATTTAGATCGATAGATATGATCAGACTAAGATAGATATGATCAGACTACGATAGATAGTTAGATAATGATAAGAACTAAGATAGAAATAGATTCGATAGATATGATCTGACTAAGATAGATATGATCAACTAAGATAGATAGAATAGATAGATATGATAAGACGGATAGATATTCAGACTATGAATGATCAAGAACTAAGATAGATAGATAGATAGCATATAAGACTGATAGATATGATCGACTAAGATAGATATGATCAGACTACGATAGATAATATGATCAGACTAAAGAAGATAGATAGTATGATAGACTAAGATAGATAGATAGATAGATTATGATCAGAACCTAAGAATAGATATGACAGACTAAGATAGAGAGATAGATAGATAGATATGATCAGACTAGATAGATTATGATCAGACTAAGATAGATATGATCAGACTAAAGATAGATAGATGATAGAGGATATAAAAATTGCATAATAGGGTATTGCCACTATTCACTGGCAGACTACAGTTTTTTTGTGGCCGACCTGAAGTTTCAGATGTTATAACATTTGAAACTAAGGGCCCCTTTTGAAATTAAAATGCATCTTAATTGTAACATCATTCAAATGATTATTTATATAATTAATACTTGTGTTCCTTAAAACTGTTTAACAATTGAAATAGATAGAATAGATAGATAGATACTAGAATAAATAGATGATATGATCAGACTAAGATAGATAGTTAGATAGATAGATAGATAGATATGACCAGACTAAGATAAATAGATAGAATGATCAGATAAGCTAGATAGATAGATAGATAGATATGACCAGAACTAAGATTAAATAGATAGATATGATCAAGACTAAGATAGATAGATTAGATAGATAGATATGACCCAGACTAGATAAAATAGATAGATATGATCGACTAAGATAGATATGATCGGACTAAGATGAATAGATATGATCAGACAAAGATATGAATATACTGTAATAATAGATATTGATCAGACTATGATAAATAGATATGATCAGAATAAGAGAATAGATAGATAGATAGATAGATATGAACCAGACTAAGATAATAAAGATATGAATCAGTCTAAGATAAGATAGATATGATCAGAAGTGTACGAACTCGTAGGGCTGCCACTATAACG
>CM042178.1:7786175-7791175 GCA_023376005.1 Doryteuthis pealeii
AGGAGAGAGATTGCCAACACCTCTGGTTAAAGAGACTGTCCAAATCATCCAAGATGAAATGCAATCTAGATATTAATACTCTGTTCCTTAATTGTATGACCATTATCATCTTGCAACACCCTCTGGTTAAAATGAGACTGTCCAAATCATCCAAGATGAAATACAATCTATATATTAATACTCGTTCCTTAATTGTATGACCATTATCATCTTGCAACACCCTCTGGTTAAAAATGAGACTGTCCAAATCATCCAAGATGAAATGCAATCTATATATTAATACTCGTGTTCCTTAATTGTATGACCATTATCATCTTGCAACACCCTCTGGTTAAAAATGAGACTGTCCAAATCATCCAAGATGAAATGCAATCTATATATTAATACTCGTGTTCCTTAATTGTATGACCATTATCATCTTGCAACACCCTCTGGTTAAAAATGAGACTGTCCAAATCATCCAAGATGAAATGCAATCTATATATTAATACTCGTGTTCCTTAATTGTATGACCATTATCATCTTGCAACACCCTCTGGTTAAAAATGAGACTGTCCAAATCATCCAAGATGAAATGCAATCTATATATTAATACTCGTGTTCCTTAATTGTATGACCATTATCATCTTGCAACACCCTCTGGTTAAAAATGAGACTGTCCAAATCATCCAAGATGAAATGCAATCTATATATTAATACTCGTGTTCCTTAATTGTATGACCATTATCATCTTGCAACACCCTCTGGTTAAAAATGAGACTGTCCAAATCATCCAAGATGAAATGCAATCTATATATTAATACTCGTGTTCCTTAATTGTATGACCATTATCATCTTGCAACACCCTCTGGTTAAAAATGAGACTGTCCAAATCATCCAAGATGAAATGCAATCTATATATTAATACTCGTGTTCCTTAATTGTATGACCATTATCATCTTGCAACACCCTCTGGTTAAAAATGAGACTGTCCAAATCATCCAAGATGAAATGCAATCTATATATTAATACTCGTGTTCCTTAATTGTATGACCATTATCATCTTGCAACACCCTCTGGTTAAAAATGAGACTGTCCAAATCATCCAAGATGAAATGCAATCTATATTAATACTCGTGTTCCTTAATTGTATGACCATTATCATCTTGCAACACCCTCTGGTTAAAAATGAGACTGTCCAAATCATCCAAGATGAAATGCAATCTATATATTAATACTCGTGTTCCTTAATTGTATGACCATTATCATCTTGCAACACCCTCTGGTTAAAAATGAGACTGTCCAAATCATCCAAGATGAAATGCAATCTATATATTAATACTCATGTTCCTTAATTGTATGACCATTATCATCTTGCAACACCCTCTGGTTAAAAATGAGACTGTCCAAATCATCCAAGATGAAATGCAATCTAATATTAATACTCATGTTCCTTAATTGTATGACCATTATCATCTTGCAACACCCTCTGGTTAAAAATGAGACCTGTCCAAATCATCCAAGATGAAATGCAATCTATATATTAATACTCGTGTTCCTTAATTGTATGACCATTATCATCTTGCAACACCCTCTGGTTAAAAATGAGACTGTCCAAATCATCCAAGATGAAATGCAATCTATATATTAATACTCGTGTTCCTTAATTGTATGACCATTATCATCTTGCAACACCCTCTGGTTAAAAATGAGACTGTCCAAATCATCCAAGATGAAATGCAATCTATATTAATACTCATGTTCCTTAATTGTATGACCATTATCATCTTGCAACACCCTCTGGTTAAAAATGAGACTGTCCAAATCATCCAAGATGAAATGCAATCTATATATTAATACTCATGTTCCTTAATTGTATGACCATTATCATCTTGCAACACCCTCTGGTTAAAAATGAGACTGTCCAAATCATCCAAGATGAAATGCAATCTATATATTAATACTCATGTTCCTTAATTGTATGACCATTATCATCTTGCAACACCCTCTGGTTAAAATGAGACTGTCCAAATCATCCAAGATGAAATGCAATCTATATTAATACTCATGTTCCTTAATTGTATGACCATTATCATCTTGCAACACCCTCTGGTTAAAAATGAGACTGTCCAAATCATCCAAGATGAAATGCAATCTATATATTAATACTCGTGTTCCTTAATTGTATGACCGTTATCATCTTGCAACACCCTCTGGTTAAAAATGAGACTGTCCAAATCATCCAAGATGAAATGCAATCTATATATTAATACTCATGTTCCTTAATTGTATGACCATTATCATCTTGCAACACCCTCTGGTTAAAAATGAGACTGTCCAAATCATCCAAGATGAAATGCAATCTATATATTAATACTCGTGTTCCTTAATTGTATGACCATTATCATCTTGCAACACCCTCTGGTTAAAAATGAGACTGTCCAAATCATCCAAGATGAAATGCAATCTATATATTAATACTCGTGTTCCTTAATTGTATGACCATTATCATCTTGCAACACCCTCTGGTTAAAAATGAGACTGTCCAAATCATCCAAGATGAAATGCAATCTATATATTAATACTCGTGTTCCTTAATTGTATGACCTTATCATCTTGCAACACCCTCTGGTTAAAAATGAGACTGTCCAAATCATCCAAGATGAAATGCAATCTATATATTAATACTCATGTTCCTTAATTGTATGACCGTTATCATCTTGCAACACCCTCTGGTTAAAAATGAGACTGTCCAAATCATCCAAGATGAAATACAATCTATATATTAATACTCATGTTCCTTAATTGTATGACCATTATCATCTTGCAACACCCTCTGGTTAAAAATGAGACTGTCCAAATCATCCAAGATGAAATGCAATCTATATATTAATACTCGTGTTCCTTAATTGTATGACCATTATCATCTTGCAACACCCTCTGGTTAAAAATGAGACTGTCCAAATCATCCAAGATGAAATGCAATCTATATATTAATACTCATGTTCCTTAATTGTATGACCATTATCATCTTGCAACACCCTCTGGTTAAAAATGAGACTGTCCAAATCATCCAAGATGAAATACAATCTATATATTAATACTCGTGTTCCTTAATTGTATGACCATTATCATCTTGCAACACCCTCTGGTTAAAAATGAGACTGTCCAAATCATCCAAGATGAAATATAATCTAGATATTAATACTCATGTTCCTTAATTGTATGACCATTATCATCTTGCAACACCCTCTGGTTAAAAATGAGACTGTCCAAATCATCCAAGATGAAATACAATCTAGATATTAATACTTGACTTTTTTTTTTTGGTAAGTCAGTTTAGTAATTGTTTTATTTGATTTATTTAACGAATCTTGAAATATTTTCTAATCTAAAATATTTATTTGCAGTTTAGAAAATATTTCAAGATTCATTAAATAAATCAAATAAAACAATTACTAAACTGACTTACCAAAAAAAAAAAAAAGTCAAGTAGCTAAAATAAATAAAATAAAATAAAAAAAAAAGGTAAATAAATAAAAAAAAAAATATTTTTTTTTAATTTAAAAGAAAAGTTACAGAGATTTTTTTTTAAACATTTTTAAATCGAATTTTAAAAATTAATTTTAATTTCAAAATTTAGTTTGATGTGTTGCAAATCATTGTCAAAATTTTCCGTTATAATTTTGATGACGATTTGCAAGTTTAGCCAAAAAAAGGTAAAAAAAATTTAAAAAAAACAAGTTATTTGTTGGGGGGGGGGGTCTACAATCAAGTCCGACGTTAACTGGTAAAGTAATCTTTTGTCATCTATCTATCTGTCTTTCTTCCTTTCTTTTCCTTTTCCTCCTTCACTTCAGTCAGGTGCGGACACCGCTCTGCTCTGTATTCTTTGGATTCTCGCTATCTATGGACATAGCTTTCAACATTCGGGGTACTCGAGTTAGAAACAATTCGGTTAATATGGTTAACTGAGTCGAACATTGCATCCATGCAACGCCTAAGTCTCATTTTTTGCATTCAGGAGCAGACAACCTTCACATCTACTCCTTTCGACTAATGTCCAAAATCCAACTATTCTCTCAGTCAGTCCCCTTCTCACGCTCACCTTCAGCCAATCGGTAATCAACGTCTAGGTCAGCGAAAGGTTAAATGTTGTCAATAACTTTCAACGGTTAATGGTAACTTTCCATTTACCATACCGTTATGTAAATCTTAGTACACTTACAATCATAATTTGTAGGCTTTCATGAATTATGTAACACACACACACACACATATATATATATATATAATATATATATATATATATTTTTTTTTTTTTTTTCAATAAGAAAGAAAATCTTAACAAACCATTATTTGGCTATTATACAACCACAACTCAATAATCTGATCAGACTAGGCTCATTTATTAAGTTCTGGTCGAAATAATTTTATAATAGCCAAATAATATTTTGTTAAGTTTTTCTTTCTTATTGAAAGTATAGATATTACTCTGTATATAATTATTCTATTAATTATCCTACATTGAGCTCTCTTAGGGATTTGTAAAAATCCTTGTATAAATCTATGTTTGCATCAACATGAGCATGTATTGTGGATGTACAGGAGATATTCAGAATCCCAAATAGAATCATCCCCCACTTACCAGTCAATTGGATACGTTTACCTATATATATATATATATATATATATATATATATATACATATAGTCTTCCACAGACGCTGTGTTTCGGCATTTTACATCTCTTCAGTGTGGCTAGACTTTGCAACTACTTCTAGCTGGGAGTGAAACCCAACTGATTTTTCATCAGTCTGATTCCTTAACCCCCTCGGCTGTCATCAACTACCAGAAAGAAGCGGAGTTTTAACTGATAAATACATACATCGGTATATATATTTTACTATCGCTAGAAAGCCTAAATCCATAAATAACAGAGAGCCTTATATATGTATATCTATATATATAAACATTCAGGGATTGACATTTTCTCGATCTGTTTAGCCTTACATTTGAACA
>CM042178.1:7801175-7838675 GCA_023376005.1 Doryteuthis pealeii
GATCTTTAGGGTTAAATCCACTGAATTAATCAAGATATTGATTAATTACAGCTAACTGCAGGAGTTCATGTTGTAGTTATGACCGTTGAAAACAGTTTCACAGTTAATGGGTGAATAGTAAAAATGTCCTTGGAAAAAAATCTTTAAATTACTGTATGTTTTTGCTCATGTCTGATGAAGCTGCAGTAATGCAGTTGAAATAAATTATTACAAAGAAGCAAACTTAAAGTTTTTTTCCTTCATTTATTCAATATATTGCTCTGTCCATCCACTTACTGGCACTAGGCACATCAAGCTCTCACTACGGTTTACCTGTATCACTACGGTTAAACTATAGTACTGAAGTATGTCGATGACATCAATCTGTACCTTTAGATAAAAAAGACAGATCCTGAACGCTGCAGATCTTTATTGCAGTCACGGACTCTAGAATACACTGACTGTACTTTTGCAAAGGAGAAAGATCCCCAAATGGGGTCAATGTGGGTGGTGACCCATGATGCTTAACTTTTAACATCCTGTTGAGAATTTTCCAAGTCCATAGCCCCATTCCTATAAGGATTTATTTAAAAATGGCTAAAAATGGCCTTTTCATCTAAAGTTACCTGTTATTTTCCTTAAATCAAAGACTTCTAAGCATGTTTAATATTACATTTAAACAAAGGCTTTCCAAGTCCAGAGCCCCATTCCTATAAGGATTTATCAAAAAATGGCCTTTTCATTTAAAGTTACCTGTTATTTCCCTTAAATCAAAGACTTCTAAATATGTTTAATATTACATTTAAACAAAGGCTTTCCAAGTCCAGATCGCCATTCCTATAAGGATTTATCAAAAAATGGCTAAAAATAACGTTTTCATTTCAAGTTACCTGAGTTATTTCCCTTAAATCAAAGACTTCTAAATATGTTTAATATTACATTTAAACAAAGGCTATCATTTGGGGTCGATTAGGAAATGTGACTTCTGGTCGGGTGGAATGAGGCAGTATAGGATATTACGAGGATGAAATCATGTTGCTGAGCAGTCCATGACATGCAACACTCTACTTTTGCCCTTACTTAGGCTAGACGAGTGGTCAGAGAGGCGCCCTCCAATCAATCAGCTAGTCACGCCAAGCCCCCGCACCAATATGATAGTTCCTACCCTATTGCCCTTATGGCAAACCCCCAAACAGAATGTCATATATATATTTACCAACCCCTCTGCACGAGCAGGATGCAGACACAAGGTCAATTTCTTAAGCAGAGTTTAACAGGTTTGAATTCAGAGTTTTCCTTCTCCTAGACTGGTTGCCTAACCAAGGTTAAAGAGTCTAGTCTGCCCTGCTATTTACCCATAGCTGGAGGGAGAATTGGATTCACACCTTTCCCAAGGGTATTAGCGCCATGTGAAATGCCAACAGTTTCGTCCAGGAATTGAACTCACGTTGACGAGTCCATTTCCTATGACTTTAACCATTAGACCATGCGCCTCCAATAAAAAAAAATAAAAATAAAAATAAAAAAAAGTCATATAAGGTCAATTTCTTAAGCGGAGTTTAACAGGTTTGAATTCAGAGTTTTCCTTCTCCTAGACTGGTTACCTAGCCATGGTTAAAGAGTCGAGTGAAATAGATCACCAAGTAGGCCTGAGCCTATTCTAATAGTGACCTGGTTTGAATTCAGAGTTTTCCTTCTCCTAGACTGTTTACCTAGCCAAGTTTAAAGAGCCCAGTCTGCCCTACTATTTACCTATAGCTGGAGGGAGAATAGTTGGATGCATACCTTTCTCAAGGATATAAGCGCTATGTGAAATGCAAACAGCCTCGTCCAGGATTTGAACTCGGGTCAACAAGTCCATTTCCTACGACTCTAAGCATTACACCATGCACCTCCCCCCAAAAAAAAAAAATGTCAGTATAGTTGCCATTTTGTCTTTCCTGAAAGAAATAAAATTATACCAAAAAAAAATATAACACTAAACTTGAACTTTATCCTATAAACTTATCCCTCAAAGTGATTCCCAATCAATTTAGCAACAAACAACAGCAGACAACTTATTGTCAAAAACAAGAAAAACCTTTGGAAAAAAACATTACAATAAACTTTACCATCCCTCACAATTAACCACTTAGCATAGAATAACCTCGGACAGGTTGATGTGCCATTAAAATCAATCAGTAATGAGTGAGATAACTTTAAAAAAAAAACATCATGGCATAATGGTTACTATTAAAAAACAAATTCAATCCTTGCTGGATGCCCCATACCTGTGACCTTGTGTCAATTTTTTTTATAAACATTTTAAAATTTAAATTATTATTTTTTTTATTACTAGAATTAAAAAAATATTACTAAAGTTAATGTTCTTTTTGCTTTTTTTTACTTTTCAAGATATTTTTATTTACTTACCTGTTCTTGTGAGTTACCTTTTAAGCAGTTAATATATATTAGTAGGCCGTGGTGGCACTAGGTGTGGCAGTTCCGATTTTATCTACCGAAACTGTGTTATCACACCTAGTTAGTGGCTGATGAGGACAGGGTATTGCCTGTGGTATTAATACATGTATGATGAAAGAAAAACGTTTTTACAACACAAACAACATGAGAGATATATCTAAAAATGTCAGTATAGATAACATATTGTCCTTCCTGAATTAAATAATATACCAAAAAAATATAACAATAAACTTTAACTTTATCCTATAAACTTATCCCTCAAAGTGATTCCCAATCAATTTAGCAACAAACAACAACAGACAACTTACTGGCAAAATCAAGAAAAGGGCCAAATATATGAAAAAAAATGTGGGAAAAAAATATATGTAATATGAATGTGGGGAAAAAACAAAGTTATATGAATGTGGGAAATAGAGAAATGAAAAAGAAATTTTTTTCTCTTTTATAAACAACAACCTTAAAATATGGGAAACTGGCACAAGGTCATGTGGATCATTTCTTAGTTTTTTTTTCTTTTTTTGGGGTGGGGGGTGGGCTAAGGATTCTTTTCAGTTAATTTTCTTTCTAGTCTCCTTATTTTTTATTTATTTATTTTTTTGTCTTATTCAACGTGAGAGATATATCTAAAAATGTCAATATAGTTGTCCTTCCCGAAAGAAATAAAATTATACCAAAAAGAAATATAACACTAAACTTGAACATTATCCTATAAACTTATCCCTCAAAGTGATTCCTAATCCATTTAGCAACAAACAACAGCAGACAACTTACTGGCAAAATCAAGAAAAATCCTTTGCAAAAACATTATAATAAATCTGACAATTTCCCTAGTAGAGGCCGGTGTTGCATGTTCCAAATAATACAAATAATACAAATAATATTTAAAAGGATGATAAAATAACAAGACACAGAAAAAAGGCAGAAAATACGGAGAAATAACAAACACAAGGTATAGATTTAACAAATAAAAAGAAATTTATTCTGTGTTTGTTTTGCCAGTAGAATAAATTTGGATAAATGAAGAAAGTTTTTGTGTTTACAATATGAAAATGAATGTCAAATTTGTTAGTTCAAATAGTTGTAGTGTAATTATTATGGTCTTTGGGAATTGAAAAATAAAACAGTGTTCGGATTTCTGGAGAGAAAGGGAAATAAGAACAAGGTGAAAGTTTGGAAGAGTAAACACTAAAACGGGGTGCCAGTAATTGACCAATGAATGACCCCGGAAATAGATTTAAAGATAAAAACGGAAGTTCCAAGTTTTGACCGGAAATGGATGTGACCCACTGGATGAGAAATGGGAGAGGAGAAAAATCTGCCCTTTTTTTCTTCGTGGGAGGCGGACAGGTTAGTTTTATCCTACCGATCGGCACGTGTGTTACGTTGGCCGTGAATACGGCTATCTCATCCAGTATGAGAGGAACCGCGGGGATCGGAGCAATGGTTCGTGTGCTCGCTCGAACAAGCGGTGGTGCAAAGCTGCCTCCGCGCAATAACGGCTGAAAGCCTCTAAGTCGGAACCGCGACTGGTGTTGCCACGGTATTACGAAAGGCGTCTCTTTTCGTTCCGCTGGAGCCTGCCATAGCGGTCGTCTGTCGCTAGTAGCGGCGGCTCTTGCGTTCGGTGGAGCGGTTCCCAGTCTCTGTTGGGTGTGGCTTGTCATCATTGCATACGCGGTGGCGTGCATGAATGGGCCAACCAACTTGACATTCATGACAGGCGGGATTTTGCCGTCGCCGTCTTGTTTCAAACCCCCCGTGGAGCGTGAGATGAGGGATCGCTCGTAGACCACTTGACTTCAGGCTTGGGGTGTCGTTGGAGGCAGTTCCCCACCGTATGGATTTCGCCTTGTACAACCTAACATGATTTAAGATAGAGTAATGTGACCATATACTCTCTCTCTCTTTCCTTCTCTCTGAAAAGTCAGAAAACAGCACTGCTCATGTGACTTTCAGAAACATTTTTTCACGTTCAGAATTGCAGAGACATGGAACAAATTGCCGGCGTCTGTTGTAGACTGCCGAAGCACTGAATCTTTCAAAGCCTCCATGCTTCCTGTAGTCCGCCGACACTATACCTGATGCCACTCTCCACATACATATGCACACACGTGTACACATACATGCATATTACTACTGTAAACTGTTCATGTTCCTGACACTAATACATTATTCTGTGTACCTGACATGAGACTTTGATGAGTTGTGGTGCACCTGAGCACTGTACACAATAAATTTCATTATTTTTTATATTTTTTAAAAAGAACCCACTAGCATGAAAGAAATGAACATCCCCTGTGACTATACAATCTGCATGTGGTGTTTCTGAACTAACGACTACTACTGCGGCTCGGGCTTGGCCGTATGCGACATATATCGTTCTGGTACAATAGCAAAGTAATATCAGATTTGGTCGATAGAAATTTGGATAAAACCCCAGACAGGTTGATGTGCCATTAAAACAAATCAGTCAAATGTGATTAAAATATTGATCTTAGTATGATACTAATTAGAAATAGAAGTAATTAGCAATAATAATAAATTATGTTTATTTCACACACTTACAAAAAACAAAAAAACAAAAAACAAAACAAAAAACAGAAAGAAAGAGAAAAAATTTTTTTCAAATGTTAAATGTTTTTAGTATTATTTGTATTATTCGTACTGTTGTCCTCATCTTCATTGTTATCTGTACAACGTTTCGGCCTCTGCCCTGTCGGCTGGGGCATTAGAATGCATCGACTGCACCTCTGCAGAGGGGTAAGACTTCCCCAATGGGCCACCTGTTTGCTGTGGGTGGTAACCCGTGATGCTTAAGGATAGAACCCAGGTGGATGAGCAGTCCATGACTTGCAATACTCTACTTTGGCCCTATCTTGGGCTAGACGGGCAGTTGGAGAGGCCCCCTCCGATCAAGCGGCTGGTCACATCAAGCCCTAGCACCTATATGATTGCCCCAACCCTTTTTATCATATGGGTGCTAGAAGGCGGTGGATGCAGGTCTACATGTCCTGGGAATGACGTTAAACTCTATCTGATGGTGAGGTTCCAGTTTTGGAGGTTTGGGGAATGTGGAGCACCCCTTCATCACCATTGCTCCCTGGTCCACTCTGACCCGGAGTGGGAG
Source organism: Doryteuthis pealeii (assembly GCA_023376005.1). Taxonomy (NCBI): domain Eukaryota; kingdom Metazoa; phylum Mollusca; class Cephalopoda; order Myopsida; family Loliginidae; genus Doryteuthis; species Doryteuthis pealeii. Next base: position 7,806,742 of record CM042178.1, read on the forward strand.
TACCTGTTAGGGTCCCATCTATGGGTTAAATAGAAAACATGAGTTTATAAACAAAATTGTATTATCCTTTAAAAATTAAATTATTTCAAAACTTTGTTAGCATTAAACATTTTTTTACCAATAGAAGTATTTGGCATAAAATAACCCAAGAGGTTGACATGCTGTAAAACCCAACCAACCAAACCATACCAAACGTTTCGGCCAATATGCCCTTCGGCCTTCTTCAGGTATTTCTTGTCGGACTCGGGAACCATCTTGGACTCGGGAACCAACTCAAACTCGGGAACCTTCTTGTTGTAATCGGGAATCTTCTTGTCATAATTGGGAGCCATCAGGGAACTTTGGACCTAACCCTTTCTTCAGTCCACGGGGGTATCCTGTTTGCATTCTGCTAACCATAGCTGGGGAACAGGTGTTAAGCTGTGTTAATTATTATTCTATGTTCAATGTTTTTTTCTTTTCAAATGTTTTAAATTAGAAAAAAAAGCTTTAGAAAATTAATAAATTTTCAAATATTAGATTTTTTTAAATCAAAATTTAAAAAAAAAGATTTTTCAAATATTTTACATGCATTTTTATGATTAAATATTTGAAAAACAAAACAAAAACAAAAAACAAAAAATAAAACAAAAACAAAGGCACCTGAAAAAGACCGAAGAGTACAACGGCCGAATCGTGAGTTTAGCAGTTCGCAATAGGTATTTAAAAAAAAATGCTTAAATGTTTTTAGTTTTTTTTTTTTTTCAAATAAATCATTTACCCTTCCTACCGGTAGAATTTGACACAAGTAAGGGGCTTACAGCAAGGATCGAACTCGCTTTTCAGTAGTAAGGGATCTGCGATACTATCTTGCTAACAATTACACCACGCCGGGACGCATTCTTTTTTCTTTTTTTTAATGTTGAAATTTCTCCCCCCCCCCCCGAAATTTCCAAATGTTTAAAAAAAATCAATGAAAATTGCAAGAGTTGTGTCCCTTGTCCAGCTGCGAATTGTTCGAACGGTTTGGTCACGTGCTCCATTCACACACACTCCTATGATGGCTTCACAACCGACTCCCGGGCACCCACAGGCAAAAACAGATAAACACAGTGCAGAAAGTCACTAATTACTCTGCAAAGACCGGCGAAAATTTGTCCCAGACGAAGCCGAAGGGATAGAAACGTTTGCTAGCCACCAAGTCAAGCCTCATATATTTTTTTATCATTATTATTATTTGCAGAATTACAATTAGTTGTTTACTACTATTGTTAACAATTGGAAAAAAAAATCACTACTACTACGGAACCAGTCTATTTCCAAATGGTCAATTTTATTGTTACCCATGGATTGTAAATCGTGTTTTTAAGTCATCCAGCAGCTCCCCACTGGCAATCTGATGCCCTAGACAGAAAATCTAAGGCCTGTTGTTTATATTGAAATATTTCTCATTCACTGTTGTGGTCGTTTAAAAATATTTTACAACCTTTTTTTTTTTTATAATAGTGGGTCTGGTTTTTGGGTTTGTCAATACTGTCGCTATCACCTTAAAAAGGAAAAGAAAAAAAAATTATATATAAAAAACTCAGTTCGTATTTTGCATCTATGATATTTATATCTCTTGCAACATTTTATCATTTATATGCACTTAAGGATTGTAAATATATCACAAACAATTAATCAACATTTTGTTAATAATCATTGGGTCTGTTTTCTAAGATTTAAAAAGAGAATTGTATAGTACACATTGTTTATTATTTTATTTCTTAAAATACTACGTCTCTATTCCAACTTGAAATACCTATGTCATTTTTCCCCTCTCTCTCTCTTTTTATGAAAATATAAGTAAAAAAATTAAGAAAATAACATTTTTTTTCATTGTCAATTTCTAAAATTTCTGTTAAATGTTATTGCCAAGAAAAAGAAAAAATCTTTTTTCGTGTAAAAATTTTGTTAATATACCTTTTAAAAATCCAGACACTCAAGTGATTAATTCAAAGTAAAAAATAAAATAAAATAAAATAAAACATAAGTTATATATTTTTATTTTATTAAATGACAATTCTTAACATTCATATTTCTATATTACTTGTTCTTATTTTTAATTTCTGGGATAATTCATTATATATATAAATATTATTAATATATAAAGATTAATTATCCCACGATTTGATGAGTGTACTTTTTTTTTTACTAAACAAAACAACACACGTGTATATTTAATGTTATTTGATTGATTTTTAATATAAATTTAAAATAAAATACTTCATTTATATGATAGTATATCGGGGCAAAAAATATTTTAAAGTAAGAAGAACCTTGGACTGTTAGTACTACAATCTGTTTCCAATTGAATTCATTCATTAAACAAAAGATTTTTTTACCCCAAAATAATTCTGGTTACAAGAGAAATTGTTAATATCTAGTGACATATGTTAATACTTTTATAATTTTTACATCAAATGAACCTTGTACCAAATTATTTAACATAAAATGTTGTACATTGTCCAATTTTTTTCTTCGTTGAATAAGTAGAACTATATTTGCAGGTGTAAAAATAAACCGGGTATTTTTTTTATCATTTGTTTGTTTTTTGTTTTTCTTAAATAAAAAAAAAAAATTTTTTTTTTGTTTTTAATCACCGAATTATAGTTTTTAATAATTTTTATTGGCCGAATTATACAAAGAAAACTTAGTCTTTTTTAAAAAATATCCACATGTAATGTATTTGTTTATAAATTGGATCGTTCAATAAGTGAATTTTGGTTAATGAATATTTGTTTAATCAAATTTAATTAATAATTGATAATAAATCTTTTATATGCCTTATTTTCATGTGATAAATAATAATATCAATATTGGTTCATTTTTCTTTCTTTTACACGTGTGTATCGCTGTGATAGTAAAAAAAAAAAAAAGTATTTCCTTTTATTTACGTAAAGAAGAGAGAAGGAAAAAAAAACAACACTTTTTTTAAAAAAGAAAACCCCATATAATTTTACGATACAAAAATTTAAAAAAGGTTGTCTTTTAAGAGAATTGTTGTAACTTAATACCTTCCAGAAGCAATAAAGAAAGTAACGTGACATACCCCACATTTATTCCGGGTAGATACTCTAGTTTTTAACAAACAACTTTCTTTTTATACCGGTTTATTTTTTAAAACTTTCACTTAATATTGTCCATCATTTCCCTATTATTATTATTATTATTATTATTAGTTGGATTATTTCACTTTCTCTCCCTTAGGTGTGTTGACACACCTCTTATTATTTACCACTACGACTGCTGCTGATTTGTTCTTTTCTTTTTTTCTTTTACTTTTAAAAATACTCACTACCCCCCCTTACTCTATTTAAACATCATATATATCTGTCTCGTGCAAAAAAGAAGAGAAAGTGTGAGAGAGGAAAAGGAAAGAAAGGAGTTATTTTAGCAGAAAGAAACACAAGAAAAGTAGAAAAGAGAGAGAGAAAAAAAGGGAACGTACATAACTAAGCAATAAATAACACAGTACAAAAAAAAATAAATAAAAAAATAAAGTAAATAAAAGAGGAAAGAAAGAAAGAAAGACACACACATATAGAGGGGGAAAAAAAGAAAAGAAAAAGGAATTGTTTTAGCTGAAAGAAACGTATAGAGAGAAAAGGAAAGTACATAATAAGTAATAAATAACACAGTACAAAAAAGAAAAAATAAAGAAAGTAAAAAGAAAAATTATTTTAGCTGAAAGAAACAGAAGAAAGAAAGATAAAAGGAAAATAAGGAATAAATAACACAGTACAAAAAAAAAAAACAATAAATAAAAAAATAAAAGAAAGAAAGAAAAAGAAAGACACACACATAAAGAGATAAAAAAAAGGAAAGAAAGGAATTATTTTAGCTGAAAGAAACAGAAGAAAAGTATAGAAAGAAAGAAAAAAGGAAAGTACATAAGTAATAAATAACACAGTACGAAAAAAAAAAAGAAAAAGAAAAAAAGTCACACACACGCACTCTCGCGCGCGCACCGAGCAGGTCTATTTTACTTACTTGCTTATTTACCATTGGATTGGAGCAAGTTTGGAACGAGTTCTTGGGTCGTCGTCCGTCTCCTGTCCCTAAAGCTCGACTTTCTTTTACTACTTTGGGGTTGCTACATGCTAAATTATCGGCAAAGAGTCATGGAAGATTTAGGTAAGTTAAAAAAAACTTTTTATAACTCTTACTTTCTTTTATTGAAACTTTCTTTTTTGTCCTTTTTTTTTGTGTCATTTAATAATATAAATCATAAAAATAACTTTCTCGTGAAAGTTTTCTCTATTCTTTTGTACACCCAAGTTAGTTAATCAAATTGTAGATTGTCATTTTTTTTGTTCATTTTAACTTTAAGGACTTAAGTATATAATATATATATATATATTAAATAAAACTTTTTAACATAATTAATGTTATAATTGACGATACAATTAACTTTTTTTTAGTTGCAAAATAAATGAAATAATCTCACGACTTTTTATTTATTTATTTTATTTAAAGAAACAAATCAATATTTATCCATTTTATTTTTTACTTAATTTTAAGGACTTGCGTATTTTTTTTTATATATATTTTTTTAAATCAAAGTTTTTAACATAATCAACGATACAATTAACTTTTTTTTTTTTTTTAGTGTAAAAATAAATAAAAATAATCCCACGACTTTTTTCTTTATTTTAAACAAATCAATATTTATACATTTTATTTATTTATTACTTCCATTTTCTTTAATTATTTGAAATTAACTCCTTATGTTCAGGATGTTAATTTTACGACCGTGAGAGGAACGTTTTTTTTTTAAAGACGAAAAAAAAAAAAAAAAATCAGAATAATTAGTTGATAAATCTCTTCATCAAAAAAAAAAAAAAAAAAAAAAAACATTTTCTTATTGTATATCCACACAGTACACGGGTAATTTTAGTAATTTTTTTTTAAAATTCTTATTTTATAGATCTTATATGTATATATAATATATATTTATTATCTTTATTAATCCTTCATTAGATTTACTTTGTGAATTAAAAAACGTTGGTTTTTATGTTGTGTGTGTGTGCTTAGGCTTAGAGAGACATTGTCTCTAGAAACTTTTTTTTTCTTTCCGTGATTTAAAAAAAATACTTCAAACTTTTAAAAAAATTATTTTTTTACTTCCGCGCTCCTTCAAGGTGCCCTGTGCCCCTTAAAAAAACAAAACAAAAACAAAAACTACCCCCCCCCCACAAAAAAAAAAACCCAAACAATTTTGTCAAAAGTATAATGAAAACTATTTTGATCACTAAAATTGGAAACCTTTTTACCCCCTTGTGTATATATACGCAATAAGGGATAAAAAGGGTTTTCAATTAAATTACTTATAACAAGTTATCATAAGTAATACTTTAATATTACTACCTATGTTCAATAATAGTTTTTACATTTAGTCTATAATATTTACATTAAAATGTACCTAATATTATGGGACAGAGGCAACTAATAAAAAACACAAAAAAACCCCCAAAAACACTTATATTTGACTCAACAGTAAAAACAACAAAAAAATAAAATACCTTTTTTTAAATATTAAAAACAAACATAATTAAATTCTTTTTTAATACTTGTCAAAATATCAATGGTTGAAAAAAAAAAAAAATAATAGTAAAATCCATCTTGTCTGTATCTTCCGCCCTTTTTAAAAAAATTTTTTTTATCTTAATAAACCCTGGAAATTTTTAAGCATCACTAAATACTAGTATTAAGTATAGTAAAAAAAAATATACTAGTGTACTACACTGTATTAGAATGTTAAATTGACATTTTTATTTGCGATATCACAATTAAGATATCATTTTTATTTGTGTGATATAAATAAAATGTCATTTATAAAAAATAAAAAAATAAGGGTGCTTTATTCCTGTTTCTGGGATGGAATACCAATAGATACCTCCCTTTTCTTCTTTCTTAGAGGCTGTAACCTTTTAAGAATTGAAATAGATTGTAACAGAATATATTGCAATGACTTTAATTTCTTCACGGTGTTTAGGCAAACTAAATTAGCAGACCACATGGTTAGTGAGTTCAATTCTCACTGGGTGCCCTTCATACTTCTGGCCTTGTCACAATTAAGCCTGCCTTAGTAAAAACTATACTCCCTCAGTTCTCTATTATTCTGTGATATCGAGCTCTCTCTTCGTAAGATACATTTGATTTAAAGGATTAGTAAACTTAGTTTAGTTGTGGCAAAAAGTCCGGAAACATGGGGGCACCCAGTGAGAATCGAATTCACCGATAATTGTCTATCTCCCCCTGGCCCTATACTTGTTTTGGAAATCGCTAGGCGAGATACTGAGTTACCAAGCGCCGTTGAGTTTATGTCTACGCTACGACAACTTATACAGTGATGCTGATAGCTTTTTGATTTAGTGCGTACTGGGACGCACATATTTGCTTTGAATGAGTCCCCGGGAAAATTTATGGGTCCCAACTAAAGCCGTCTAACTCCTACCTTGTAACCTATCCTGTGTAATTCGTTTCTAAGAAACTATGTAAATGTATTTACAGTTAGCTTGTGAATTGTGAGTGGGAGGGGGGAAAGAAGAAATACACTGGGACACATGGATACGATTTTACTGCGTCAGTTTAGATTTTTTGTGCATCAAGGACGCAGGACACGTACCTCTCAGCATTTCTGTGTATATATTCTCTGCTTTATATCAGTGCTCGATAACAGTGATAGACTATCACTGATATTGAGCACTCTTTAGCTATAAATATAGCAAAGTTCAATATACAATTATACAATATACATTGTATTATACATATTACACACACACACACACACACACACACACACACATAATTTGTGTGTAACGATAAACTCAACAAAACAAAACAAAAACACAACCCTACATCATAGCGAGATTTTTATTTTTTAGAGCAACATACTTATGGGATATATCATAAAGAATAAAGCCATTCCCAGTCAAACTTGCAACTGAATGATAATTTTGTGTGATTCAGCATTCGCATTTGAAACGTTAATATTTATTATATGATCATCCAAAATTCTAGATATAACAACGAAGATATTAATTAGAAAATCCCTCACGCCTTTCTTAAAAAAAAAAAAAAAAATCATCGATCCCCTTGAACTGCTGTTACAGCGGGAACTCAACGGCTTGGCGGATCGTCTATATATCCCAACTTATTCAACGACACTACCGGGTATTATTGATTTTATTCGAAACTATAATACTCCTTATTCTTACATATACTTTATCTTTTTAAGAAATATTAGTTATAGATAGGAATAATTGATATCATAACTGTAAAAAAAATAAAATAAAAAAAATCACACATAATATGTAGAAACGTTTAATAGACGCAACAATTTACGTAATTTCCTTACCCCAGACGAATTGACCTGCCGTTAAAATCAATCAATACTGTTCTCGTATAAAACAAACAGCTTCCTAGAAAAAATTGGTGATAATTAAATTTAGTCATGCTTAAATACATTCGTAAATAATTCAATACAACTTGACATTCTTATGTAGATGTATTATTCACCTTTCTAATCAAATAAATAAATAAATAGATATTTAAAAAATTAAGGAAATTAACTATTAGCTACTGCAATATTATTGTAAAAATAAAACTTTATTTAATTTAATAATATAAATTATTTGAATTAAGTGTTTTTACTTTTTAAGGATTTGAGCTTCTATTTTTTTTTTTCACCCTATTTTTTTTTTCTCTAAAAAATCGGAGTGTGCCGTTGTCATGTTGATTAATGAATTAAAACAAGTTTTTAACATTGGTTTTATTTATTTTTAAAATGAACAACAAAAATAAATATTCACCACCCTAATATATTTACGTAAACTTATTTTTTTATTATTTTTTGTATACGTGTCTATAAAAAAAAAGAAGTAAAAAAACATAAAGAACTAAGTTATTAGTACTTTCCCTCCTAATTTCCCTCAAAATATTACGACACATGTTTTTACTTTTTTTTCCTCGTTCTTTCTCGGGCAATCATTCAATTTAATTACTTCATTATTGTGATTCATTGGTATAATAATGATTTGTAAACAAAACAATCTGAGGTACAAATGCAGAATAACGCGCAAGAGATAAATAATCATTAGAATCGCATTTTACGTATAAATAACATTAGATTACGGAAACTCTCGAAGTACCCTACAACTAACCCAAACGTCTCAGAGGTTTCGGGTATTTCCGTGAAATTAATGCCTTTTATACTTAATCTAATGATATCATCTCTTGTGCGCTATTCTGCATTAGTGTCAAATCTGAATTTAAAGTAAAAAAAAAAAAAAAGGGACAACCTGTGGTGTGAACACATTGGCTTCCCGTCTTTTCTGCGGTCCATAATGATATTGATGCTTCTATTCATTTAAGGAGGGAAGGATTGGTAATAATTAGTGAGCATTTTATTATTATATCGAGAGAATTTGTATGATTAAAATTTATGTTCAGCGTGAATGCAGACCTCACAAAATTTAATTATCATTCGGTTGCAAATTTTGTACTTTTCAGATAGTGTTAACCCTGTTGGCTGGGGCTTTACAATACACCGACTGCACCTCTGCAGAGGGGTAAGACCCCCCCAATGGTGCCACCTGTTGGCCATGGGTAGCCATTCGTGATGCTTAAGGAAGGAATCCTGGTGGATGAGCAGTCCATGACATGCAACACTCCACTTAGACCCTTACTAAGCTAGACGGCGCGGAGAGGCCCCCTCCAATCAATCGACTGGTCATGTCAAGCCCTACTGCCTATATGATTGCCCCAACCCTATTGCCCTTATGGCAACCCCCAACCCCTTTTTATATGTTAGAAGGTGGTGGCTGAGGGTCTTCATGTCCTGGGAATGACGTTAAACTCTATCTGATGTGAGGTTCCAGTTTTGGATGTTTGGGGAATGTGGAGCACCCCTTCATCACCATTGCTCCCAGGTCCACTCTGACCCGGAGTGGTAGTACCTGTTAGGGTCCTATCTATGGGTTAAATAGAAAAACATAAGTTTATAAACAAAATTGTATTATGCATTAAGAATGAATTTATTTCAAAACTTTATCGGCATTAAATGACCCACCGAGGTTGATATGCCATAAAACAAACCAAACCGGATAGTGTGGTCTCTTTTGGAATGTGCCTTCACACGCTTTTTGTAATTAATCACTATGCTGTTTTGATGATGATAATGATAATAAAAAAAAAAAAAACAAATAAAACAGCGTAATCATTTACTCCTTGTCAGGGTGGCCTAAAGTCGGTATCAGCCAGACAGCGAGGGAGTCTATCAACTTTTCAATAGCGCTAGGATTGTTTATTAGCATCTGAGGCGGGTGCCACACCTACCATCAACTCCTCACTTTACCGCACAGATTCCTGTGCTACTCATATGCTGAGTTGACAAGGGCTGGTATCGAACTAGGAACCTTGAGGTTCCTAGCCGGACACTCTACCAATTGAGACCGGCCCTCACCGACTCAAAGTATGAGTAGCACAGGATCTGTGCGGTAAAGTAAGGAGCTGATGGTTGGTGTGGTGCTCCACCTCAGATGCAAATTACACTCTCCACCTCAGATGCAAATTACACTCTCCTTGGTTTTGTGCTAGTGAAAAGGGGACAGACTCCCTCACTGTCTGGCTAATACTGACTTTATGCCACCCCGACGACTTTATAATTATTTACTAAGCTTTTCAGTTTATGGACCAAACCAAATTTAACATTCTCTTGTTAAAAAAAGGTGCAGCTTAGAACCATTCCTAATAACAACTAACTTGATGATCTACAAACACACACACATATATATATATATATATATATATAATATATATATATATATATACATATAGTGTGTGTATTTAGGCAGCACTTTTTCTTTTAAACATGTTGTGTTAAACTCTACTGACGATTCTTGTCGGACGAGTTTTTGTTTGATCCTTTCTAACCGTCTGGCCATCTTTTTAATGTCAGGGTGGAACTGGTGTAGCAATCCACCAAAGGTTTCTTCACGAGCGCATTCGGCATGTCTATCTGACAAGTTAAAGCGACAATTCTTCCAAACTGTGGTTGTATCAGTGCTGCTGTATGGTTGCACCACTTGGACCCTAATGAGGCGTTTTGAGAATAAGCTAGATAGGAGCTGCACAAGAATGCTGCGCGCAGTCTTTAACCAGTTGTGGAAACAGCACCTCACAAAGATGCAGCTGTATGGCCACTTGTGCTCCATCTCAGAAACCATCCGAGTGAGACGGACAAGGCATGCTGGACACTGCTGGAGAAGCAGGGACGAGCTGATCAGCGACGTTCTCCTGTGGAAGCCAACACATGGACACGCTAATGTGGGCCGCCCACCAAGGGACGTACATTGACCAACTAAGCTTAGTAAATAACTATATACAAAATAATTTTCCAACATACACCACATGAAGCACCCTGTTATTTACTAAGCTATCGACTGAGGTAAACCAACTCTTTGATTATATAGCAAATAATAATATGGCACAAATATAGTACTGGTCTGTGGCACTTTTGGAAAAATATCCTGCTGATACGTCACATTGGATAGTTTAAAAAGCACTGCTTTAGACCTTTAACCTGTAACTTACCATCAGATAGAGTTTAACGTCATTCCCAGGACATGAAGATCCTCAGCCACTGCCTTATAGTACCCATATGTTAAAAAGGGGTTGGGGGTTGCCATAAGTGGTATTACCTGTTAGGGTCCCATCTATGGGATGAATAGAAAAACATGAGTTTTAAAAACAAAATTGATTATCCATGAAGAATTAATTTATTTTAAAACTTTGTCCGCATCAAATGACCCACTGAGGTTGATATGCCATAAAACAAAACAAACCAAACCAATTATTATTTTAATCTGAGTCCTTCTGCGAGTGGTGCTGCTAGCGGTTTATGATAGATTCGCTGTGATGGGAGAGTCACTGTGAGTGGTTTAAAGTAGGCAAAGGGTTAAATGGGTGTCGGATTATGATTTTTAAAGTCTTCATCTGTTCACCGTCCCCATCATCACATTATTGGAATCTTCCCCGGGTGGTCACCGTAATATCAGTTCTGCTTTTCTAATAAACAAACACCCATAGAAAAGAATCCCATAATGGTTAACAAGCTAGTCTCGCAGATCCATTAATGATAAGTTGGATACTTGTTGGATACCCCATACTTGTGACCTTGTGTCACATCCTACCCATTGCGAATGGGTTGTATCAAAATGTGTTGCATCATAGTGTAATGGTTTGCAAGCTAGTCTTGCAGATCCATTACTACTGAATAGTGAGTTTAGCCCTCACTGGATGTGCCATACTTGCGACCTTGTGTCACATCCCACAGGTTGGGAATAGTCTGTCCCATCATGGTGTAATGGTTAGCAAGCTAGTCTAGCAGATCCATTACTACTGAATAGCCCATTTGATCCTTGCTGTATCAATGCCCCATACTTATGACCTTGTGTCACATCCTACCTGTTGCAAATGTGTTTGGTCAAAGAGGGTTTTGCATCATGATGTAATGGTTAGCAAGCTAGTCTTGCAAGTCCATTACTACTGAATAGCGAGTTCGATCCTTGCTGGATGCCCCATACTTGCAACCTTGTCACATTCTACATGTGGTAAAGGGCCTGTTTAGCTCAGTCTGTAGAGTGTCCGAGTAGGAACCACAAGGATCCGGGTTCAATACCGGCCATCGCCAACTCAGTACATGAGTAGCACAGGGATCTGTGCGGTAAAGTGAGGAGCTGTTGGTAGGTGTAGTACTCCATCTCAGAAGCTAAAACAATCTCCTTGGTTCATAGTGAAAAGGGGATAGACTCCATCGTTGACTGGCTGATAACGACAATAGGCTGCCCCGACAATGACTTTTTAGGGGCGGTTTTACTTGGTCGGTAGAGCACCTGCCTAGGAATTGCAAGTTCCTGGTTTGATACAGGTCTCTGCCAACTCAGTGCTTGAGTAGCATAGATTAGGTATTCTGCTCTGTGCGGGAAAGTGTAGAGCTGATGGTAGTTCTGGCACTCCACCTCAGCAAAAACAATCTCTCTGGTCTAGCGCTTTACGGCTAATACCAACAATAGGTCACTCGGATAACCTTTACTTGACTTTATCTATGGCAGAACATCAGTTGAGTTATGGCAACAAAAATTATTAGTTAACTAGCTTAAAAGCCGCCTTATCAAGCGGCAATTAAGCTAGTGTTATATACTACTATCTCTGTTCTATAACAGTTATTTAGTTTACATAGCCACCCTGTCGGCTGAGGCGTTAGAATGCACGAACTGCACCTCTGCAGAGGGGTAAGACTCCCCAAAATGGGACCACCTGTTTGCCGTGAGTGGCGACCGTGATGCTTAAGGATGGAACCTAGGTGGTTGAGCAGTTCATGACTTGCAATACTCCACTTTGGCCCTTTCATGGGCTAGACGGGCAGTCGGAGAGGCCCCCTCCGATCAATCGGCTAGCCACGTCAAGCCCTAGCATCTCTATGATTATCCCTACCCTATTGCCTTTATGGCAACCCCCAACCCCTTTTTATCATATGGGTGCTAGAAAGTAGTGGCTGAGGGTCTTCATGTCCTGTGTATGATGTTAAACTCTAACTGATGGTGAGGTTCCAGTTCTGGAGGTCTAGGGAATGTGGAGAACCCCTTCATAATCATTGCTCCCTGGTCCACTCTGACCTGGAGTGGTAGTACCTGTTAGGGTCCCATCTATGGGCTAAATAGAAAAATGTATTTATAAAAAAATTGAGTATCCATTAAGAATGAATTCATTTCAAAACTTTGCCAGCATTAAATGACCCACTGAGGTTGATATGCCGTAAAACAAACAAAATCAATTTACATAGAAATCTTGTTCATGTATGTAGCATTTACGACACAGAGGTTGTATAATTTATATAATACTGGTGTTCCTAAAACATACAACCATTATCATCTGGCAACACCCTCTGGTTTAAAATGAAACCTTCCAATCATCCAATATGAAATGCAAAAATGTAAATCCTAATTATCTGGTGTGACTTATTCACCAAATTCTTAATATTCCGTTTTTATTATAAAGGGAAGAAAAAGGATATGCTACACAGAAAAAAATATGACAAAGTGAGTTTGGGAAAGATAGAGGGTGAGCGTGCAGAAGCGATAAAATTAATCTGTTTCAATTGAACAAAATTAAAAGAAAAGAGAGAGTTAAATCAAGATTATTATACTTTTTACATATTGAACTATATAGCAATAGCTCTTAAGTAAACATGTTATAATTAGATTATCATACTGTAGTATATCCACTGGTCCTGCTAGTCAAGATTATTATACTTTTACATATTGAAGTATTTAGCAATAGCTCTTAAGTAAACATATCAAATATTGTAATAATTAAATTTTCATACTGTGGTAGAGATGCCGATAGCTTTTTGATTTAGTGTGTTCTGGGACGCACATATTTGCTTTAAATGAGTCCCGGGAAAATTTATGGGTCCCAACTAAAGCCGTCTAACTTCTACTTCTACTTTGTAACCTATCATTTCTTAGAAACTATTGAAATGTATTTACAGTTATCTTGAAATGGTGAGGGAAGAAAAAAGAAAAACACTGGGACACATGGATATGATTTTACTGCTTCCTTTTTTTTTTGTGCGTACCTATCAGCATCTCTGCTGTGGTATATCCACTAGTCTTGCTAGTATTCTACAAAGTCTGGGTACATGGGGATTTCGCTATTTTACTTATTTAATCGAATTAACCTGAATTTTGCTGGACATGTGATTATTGGGATGCAGATATTGAAAAATGTTACATTAGGAGTTGAGTGTTTTTTTTTTTTTTTTTTTTTTTTCCAAAAAGAAAAAGAAAACAAAAGAATGCAGCATACTTTCTGTAATTTTGAAAATCTATTCTACAGGTATCCACAAAGTCTGGGTACATGGAGATTTCAGTATTGTATTATTTATGTTATTTTTCTGAGAAGGCAGATATGGTAATTTAGCAGTGAATAAAACCATAACATAAACAATTAAATATAAGAAATAATAATTTTCCTTTTTTTTACTTTTTTTAAATTAAATAAAAAAAACAAAACTTTTCTGTGTGCTGAAATTGATGGCAATGTAGACTTATTTAATGGAGTTCACCTGAATTTTGCAAGGCGCATCAAGTTTGCATTGAAAATATTGTTTATTAACATTATAATTAAATAAAATTGTTTTGTTTTAAAAGTATGTGTTAACTCTTAACATTCTGTTGAGAATTTTCTAAGCCCCATTCCTATAAGGATTTATCAAAAAATGGCCTTTTCATTTAAAGTTACCTGTTATTTCCCTTAAATCAAAGCTTCTAAATATGTTTAATATTACATTTAGGCTTTCCAAGTCCCATTCCTATAAGGATTTATCAAAAATGGCCTTTCATTTAAAGTTACCTGTTATTTCCTTAAATCAATATGTTTAATATTACATTTAAACAAAGGAAGGCTTTCCAAGTTCCATTCCTATAAGGATTTATCAAAAAATGTCCTTTTCATTTAAAGTTATTTCCCTTAAATCAAGGAATATGTTTAATATTACATTTAAACAAAAGCTTTCCAAGTCCATAGCCCATTCCTATAAGGATTTATAATGGCTAAAAATGCCTTTTCATTTAAAGTTACTTGTTATTTCCTTTAAATCTAAATATGTTTAAACAAAGGTTATCGTTTGGGGTGAATTAGGAAAATGAATGTCACTTCCAGGCGGGTGGAATGAGGTGGTATAGAACGTTAAGAGTTTTAATCCCCATGTACCCAGACTTTGTGGACAACGTGTATATTAGTATCTCGGTTCTATAACTTTTTTTTTTTTTTACATAGAAATCTTGTTTACTGAATTATGAGACGGAATTTGCATAATTTTTATCGGTGATATAATTTATCTGTAGTTATATATATTTTTTTTTAAATTTATTTTTTTTAGGCGGGTATTTAGGAAAAAAAAAATTTTTTTTAAAAGCCTTTCATAAGATTTGGATGTAAGTAAATCATTACTTAGTTTAAAATTTGAAATTCTATCTTTTGCTTTGGTCATGGGTGTATGCAATGTCTAGACATGCTGCGCTGGGGTGTCTTGTTACTTACTGAAATGTCTGGTGATGCTGCTCTCTGTGTACGATCTCAGGTATCAGGGACACTAAATAGATGTAGGTATTAAGTATTAAAGAAAAAAAAAAGCAGTATTTGTACCTTTCCTGTTTCTGAAAGGAAGAGGGGTGGGGGAGTAGTCTTCTGTTTTTTTTATTCTTATCACATGAGAAATATATGAAGCAGCACATTAATTAATCAATTTATTTATTAATTGCATTGATATAATTACATGAACATTATACAATCAAAACGGATATTATTAGGTATTATTTATTACCAAACTCTGCAGTGTTAATACTTTGTAAACAGAAATTGAAAATCTATCTATACATATATAAATGGCAGTTGTGTGGATATGTATGTCCGGAGATGCACACCGATAGATATATATGAAGGACAATTAAGATGTGTGGTGTTATGGTTAGTCATAGGAAATGGTCTCGTCAACCAGGGTTCAAATCCTGGATGAGGCTGTTTGCATTTCACATAACGCTAATACACTTAGAAAAGGTATGCATCCAACTACCCTCCTCCAGCTATGGGTAAATAGTAGGGCAGACTGGGCTCTTTAACTGTGGCTAGGTTACCAGTCTAGGAGAAGGAAAACTCTGAATTCAAACCTCTTAAACCCTGCTTAAGAAATTGACCTTGTATCACGTCCTGCTTGTGCGGAGGGGTTAGTAAATATTATATAGATATATATGAGGATTCTTTAAAGAGAGCTCAATGATGTATAATAATTCCATACAGAGCCCGCCCTGTCGGTAGGTCATTAGAATGCACTGACTGCATCTCTGCAGGGGGGTAAGACTACCCCAATGAGGCCACCTGTTGGCTGTGGGATGAGACACGTGATGCTTAAGGATAGAACAAAGGTGTTGAGCAGTCCATGACTGCAATACTCCACTTTGGCCCTTTCTTGGGTTAGACGGGCCGTCGGAGAGGCCCCTCCAATCAATGTAATGCTGACAAAGTTTTGAAATAAATTCATTCTTAATGGATACTCAATTTTTTTATAAACACATTTTTCTATTTAACCCATAGATAGGACCCTAACGGGTACTACCACTCCGGGTCAGAGTGGACCAGGGAACAATGGTGATGAAGGGGTGCTTCACATCCCCCCAAACTTCCAGAACTGGAACCTCACCATCAGATAGTTTAAAGTCATTTCCAGGACATGAAGACCCTTAGCCACCGCCTTCTAGCACCCATATAATAAAGGGTTGGGGCTTGCCATAAGGGCAATAGGGTTGGGGCAATCATATAGGTGCTAGGGCTTGACATGACCAGCCAATTGATCAGAGTGAGCCTCTCCAATCGCTTGTCTAGCCTAAGTGTAATTTTGGATGTCATGGACTGCTCATCCACTAGGATTCTGTCCTTAAGCATCACGGATTGCCACCCACGACCAAGAGGTGGCCCCATTGAGGGGGGGGTCTTACTCCTCTGCAGAGATGCAGTCGGTGTATTGTAAAGCCTCAGCCCACAGGGCTAACACTATCTGAAAAGTACAAAATTTGCAACCGAATGATAATTAAATTTTGTGAGGTCTGCGTTCACGCTGAACATAAATTTTAATCATACAAATTCTCTAGATATAATAATAAAATGCTCACTAATTATTACCAATCCTTCCCTCCTTAAATGAATAGAAGCATCAATATTATTATGGACCGCAGAAAAGACGGGAAGCCAATGTGTTCACACCACAGAGTGTCCCTTTTTAAAAATTTTTTAAACTTTAAATTCAGATTTGATACTAATGCAGAATAGCGCACAAGAGATGATATCATTAGATTACGTATAAAAGGCATTACATTTCACGGAAATACCCGAAATCTTTTAGACGTTTGGGTTTGGGTACTTAAGAGTTTCCGTAATCTAATGCTATTTATACATAAAATGCCACCCACGGCCAACAGGTGGCCACATTGGTGGGTTCTTACCCCTCTGCAGAGGTGCAGTCTGAGTATTCTAAAGCCCCAGATGACAGGGATGTCTAACTGTTGGGTGGGGTGGGGATCAGTTTGTTTTTTTTTTTAGTATTTTAAGTTGTCCAGCAAAGGCCAATGACCCCCCCCCCCCCAAAAAAAAAAGTGTAAATGTCCTCCCTTAACCTTTAGGCGTTCTTTGATCTTGTAAAGATAACTTTGCTAAAAAAAAAAAAAAAGAACGTTCCTCATGATGTGCCATTGGTCTCATGATTATTTTATATTGTATTTAAGAACGGCATAATAATATGCAATTACCTGGTATTAAAACTTTTTACTTAGACTTACGTATGTAAACACACATGCACACACACACACACACACACACACACACAAGGTATTAAAACTTTTTTATGGGCCGGGTTAGCTCAGTGGTAGAGCATTCGGATAGAAACTACAAGGTTCCTTGTTCGATTCCGGTCCTCGCCAACTCAGCATTATAAGTAGCACAGGGACCTGTGTGGTAAAGTGAGGAGCTGATGGTAGGTGTGGCGCTCCACCTCAGATGCAAAAAACAATCTCCTTGGTCTAGCGCTAATGAAAAGGGGATAGACTCCCTCGCTGATTGGCTGATACCGACATTAGGCCACCCCGACGACTTTAATTTTTACTTTTACTTATACTTACGTATGTAAACACACACACACACCACACACACACAACATATTGGTTGCTTGTGTGTCTATCTTTATTTCAATCTATAATTGTGTATATCTGTCTTGGAGGTGTGTATAGTGTTATGGTTATCTTCATAGGTAATGGACATGGTGAAAAGATTTCAAATCCTGGATGTGGTTGTTCGCATTTCATATAGAAAAACTGATATAATGAATAAATAATACCTTGGTACCCCCTCACTATAATCTGATTGGACAGTGTCATGTATAAATAGTCGACACTGTGTTGGTCCTATACCTAATGCCTACAAGCTAAACTTACTCGCTAGACGACACAACGACTGCTCGGCAGATGGATTGCTATTCGACATACCAACGACTACTGCGATAATATACCAAATACCAACTTCAGAATATATCCCTTAACCCGGATATATCAAAAACACACACAAACAAATATATTCGTTGCTTGTGTGTCTATCTTTATTTCAATCTATAATTGTGTATATCTGTCTTAGAGGTGTGTATAGTGTTATGGTTATCTTCATAAGTAATGGACATGGTGAAAAGATTTCAAATCCTGGATGTGGTTGTTCGCATTTCATATAGAAAAATACACACACATACACACACATACATACATATTGGCAATGAAGGGATACTTGACACTCCCCAAAACTTCCAGAACTGGAACCTCACCACTAGATATTTAGCGTAAAAGTTTGGGTCAACGAGCAAAACTTTCGATCTATAGTGAATTTTTGAATTATGGAGATGTCTAGTGTAAAGGTTACCGTCGTAGGAAATGGACACAACGAGATGAGTTCAAATCCTGGACAAAGTTGTTTACATTTCACATAGCGCTAATGCCCTTGGGAAAGGTATGAATACAATTATTTAATTACCTTAATATTGCGAATACAACAATATCATTTACTGCATATTTTTATCAGTCAATGGACAGTTTAACTCTTTGCCTGTTTTAAGCCGCTCACAGCGGTTCTCCCGCCTCTGCGAGCAAAGTACAAAAACTGATGGTTAGTTAATTATGATTGAGCAGAGGATTCAGATTATAATAATAATAGGACTTTATTTGAATGTGATGAGTTCTGAGGTGAATAGATAGTGAAATTTGAAATATCTCATCAGACAGTACAAACCACAAACCAAAGGAAGAACTACACATAACATTCTGGTATATTTAAAAAGCATTTAAGATTAAATGCAAATAGCTGACCCCTTTTATCTGTCCTAATACTGTTGGGGGGGGGGTGCCTTAATAAAGACTTTGATTATCAAAATAAAACAAGTTTATTTTTCAATAATCCCAAACAATGCATTTTTAATCTTTTAATCCTAATCTTGACTTGGATCAATGGACATTTAGTAAACATCTTATTATAATGGAGATTCAGTGTCTGTCTGTCTGTCTAACTGAAACTATGTCACTGCTTATGTCACAGTACCTCATCTCCTTAGTCTAGCGCTAGTGAAAAGGGGATAGACTCCCTCACTGACTGGCTGATACCGACTTAGGCCAACTCAGCGTATGAGCAGCACAGGTATCTGTGCGGTAAAGTAAGGAGCTGATGGTAGGTATGGCGCTCCACCTCAGATGCTAAAAAACAATCTCCTTGGTCTAGCGCTAGTGAAAAGGGGATAGACTTCCTCACTGATTGGCTGATACTGACTTTAGGCCACCCCGACGACTTTACTTACTTATTTAATTTATAGCCCAAATCATTAAGATGTAGATATAGAATGCATCTTATTTATTAACAATGTATATGAAAATCCGAGTTAGATTTGCCTCAAAACAACCAATGTTATTAATGCATTAAAGATCTTGCAATATGTCTTATATATCACTAAGAAATAAAGGTTTACATAATATATGGTGTGGTTAATTTGCATACTGGTTTTAACAAAACCGGGTTTAATAAAATAGAATCATGAACATATTTGAATTTCTAAAATGCCTCGTGTTACCATAGCAACAATATTTTTCATTTATCTGTGGTTGAATACAAATCTGCAACTGATATACATTAAAAAGGTGAGTCAATAATTATCAGCAGTTTTGGTATTTTATCCATTCTATACTTTCTTTCCTTTATTTCTCTTTTCAACATACTGTCGGATTCACTTCCATTTTCAGTTTACATATATAATATATATGAAGATAGGATGGATATGTAGTAGAATCCGACAGTATGAGGTAGGTAAAAGGATAGTGAACAAGAAATGATAACTCAAAACAAATCTAAGAGTTGAAATATTTTGTCCGATTTATACGGACATCATCAGCCAAAGATTTTTATTGAAAGCAAAATTACGTGCAAGTACATGTGATTTGGTGAGGGGTGGGGTGAGTTAGTAGTAGAATCACTTGTACTTGTACGTAATTTTGCTTTCAATAAAAATATTTGGCTGATATTGTCCGTATAAATCGGATGAAATATTTCAACTCTTAGATTTGTTTTGAGTTATCATTTCTTGTTCACTATCCTTTTACCTACCTCCATCCATATATATATATATATATATATATATATATATATATTATTACCAAAATTACTGACTCATCCTTTTATATCTAAAAGTCACATTGTGTTTATAAATATATTTTCATAGATTACTTTAATGAGTTTTTTTTGTCTTTATTTTTGTTTGTTTTTACGGGGAGTGGATATACATATACGTTTATACATAGTTCAACACAAAACTATTACTTACATCTTATTATAATGGAGATTATGTAACTGTCTGTAACAAAAAAACTACGTCACCACTGACATCATGATTTCCTTAGTTATTAAAGTTATATTCTCAATGGTTATGATATAGTCATTATTTAATCTTAATTAGCATATTATTTATTAACAATGTCTCTATTAAAGTCTAGCTGAGTTAGATTTACCTCAAAACTGCCAATATTATTAATGCATTTAAAATCCTGAAATGTGTGTTATATATCTCTAAGAAATAAAGATTTACATAGTATATGGTGGGAATAATTTGCATAATGATTTTAACAATACTGGGTTTAATAAATAATTATTTGCTGTTACTGATTTTTAATACAATCATGTTATTCTTAAATATATTAAAAGCAATCCTATGTCTGATTTTATATAGAAATCAATCAAAATAACATTAAAATAAGTGTAATACTTTTTCAAATTCGTTTTTATTTACTTTCTTTAGTCTTTCTAATTCAATATGCTATTTTATCACATTAAAATTAGCACCCAAGGGGGTGCATATTTTGGCTAGTAGCATCTTATTTATTAACAATGTCTCTATCAAAGTCTAGCTGAGTTAGATTTACTTCAAAACTACCCATATCATTAATGCATTTAAAATCCTGAAATATGATATATATATCTAAGAAATAAAGATTTACATAGTATATGGAAGGAATAATTTGCATAATGATTTTAACAAAACTGGGTTTAATAAATAGTTATTTGCTGTTACTGATTTCTAATATTATCATGTTATTCTCAAATGTATTAAAAGCAATCCAATATATAATCTATACATATATAAAGGGTAGTTGGTTTGTGCATATGTCCAGATGAAACCATGAAAATAAAATAATTAACAACAACGTAAATATATATACACATTAAATATCATTGGTTCTTGTTTTTTGTGCAAAAATTATGAAGACTTTATTTATATTCGTAGATATTTAAAAATTAAAATATACATAGAAATAGCATTGAAATTCTACTTAACAATATATAATTTATATAGAAATCAGTTAAAATGTCATTAAAGTAAGTGTAATATTTTTATATTTGTTCTTAGTTTCGTTAGTCTTTCTAATTTAATATATTTTATAGAATTGCATCTTAAATACTTGTACCTAGAGGGTAGATATTTTTGCTAGTATATGAAAATAAAATCTGTTGAAAAAGTATCGACTGGAACTGTATTTAGCAAGACAGAAATCAGTGATTTTCGGATGCTGTCGTCCCGGCCTCCTGCCCTAAACTAGAGTAGGCGGCGGCTGGTGAAAAAGGGAACTATGCTAGTTATGAACCATGCAGCGGTTTAAGTTGTAATCAACAAGTTAATGCGATATGAAAGCGATATTTTACAGACCCCCCCCCCAGTTTTTTATGGACATGACAAGTAATTGTAAGTATTTTAACCCACCCCCTCTTTAGAATTTTTTTTTTTTTTTTTTTTTTAATTCAAAAATTTTTTTTTTTTTTTTTTTTAGCTGTTTGAAGGCATTTTTAACGACA
Source organism: Doryteuthis pealeii (assembly GCA_023376005.1). Taxonomy (NCBI): domain Eukaryota; kingdom Metazoa; phylum Mollusca; class Cephalopoda; order Myopsida; family Loliginidae; genus Doryteuthis; species Doryteuthis pealeii. The sequence goes on from CM042178.1 coordinate 7,828,747, forward strand.
AGTTAATGTGATAAGAAAGTGATATTTTTATCCCTCTCCTATTTAAAAAAAAAATATTTACAATTACTTGTCCTGTCTTTTAAAAATTTGGAGATGTGTGTAAACTTTATCACATTAATTTGTAAATAAAACACTATATATATTTACCAACGAGCAGGGTGTGACACAAGGTCAATTTCTTAAGCGGAGTTCAACAGGTTTGAATTCAGAGTTTTCCTTCGCCTAAACCGGTTACCTAACCATGGTTAAAGAGCCCAATCTGCCCTACTATTTACCCATAGCTGGAGGGAGAGTAGAATTCATACCTTTCCCAAGGGTATTAGCGCTAAGTGAAATGCAATTACCACGTCCAGGATTTGAACTTGGGGCGACGAGTCCATTTCCTATGACTTTAACCATTACACCACGCGCTTCCTACTATATGGTTCATAACTACCATGGGTTGATTTTTCGGCAGATGCTGCCTAGTGTATTTTAGGGCAGGAGACCCAGGATCACAGCATCCGAAAATCAGTGAGTTTTCTATAGAAATACATCAGAAAGAAAGGTATTGTTAGTGGTCAGGAACTTGATCGACATTGCAGTCTTGGGGAAACTATATAGTTCTTGTGCCCCTGAAGTTACAGCGCCTTCTGTAACTGAAGTCCGATGTTTGAAAAACACTCAACCACAGATGTTGTATGTGAAGGCTGTCCCTGAAGATGTTGATGTGCCGGTGCTTTGTTGCAGCCGATTTCTTTTGGACTTCTTGGCTTCGTGGTATTGCGCCAGGGTGGCTTCAGACATGAACAGACTGCTATAGAGAGCCTGCCGCTGCCACCGAGGGCAGTCCTGAGCCAAATTTTCCCAGCTGCAAGGAGCAATGCCAAAGCACCTGAGATCATTATTGCAGACATCCTTGTAACGCAGCTGCGGGGGACTAATCTTTCTCTTACCAGACAAAATCTCTGCATAGAGGATGTCCTTTCGGGATTCATCGATCATCCATCTATGGAAATAGTTCACTATAGAGAGCCTGCCGCCACCGAGGGCGGTCTTGAGCCAAATTTTCCCAGCTGCCAAAGCACCTGAGGTCATTCTTGTAGACATTGTAGAAATCGCAGCTGGAGGCGATTAATCTGTCTCTCAATTTTAGAATAATGGGAAATCAAAATCCTTCTATAACTAGACTGAAAAGAAAACCCAACCACAACGCTTTTTGTAATGTATTTTAAGTCAATATGTGAAATGACCATCTAGTTTCTGAATACAGTACACAGAAAATGAAAACATCACACACACACACGGGGAGTGTAGCTGAACTTAGTTATAGATTATGTATCAAAGTGTAGAGAAAAGTTAAGAGAAGATGACTTTATTATTTAGCCGGGAAGTTAAATGGATTCAAGGAAGTATTTAAGGAATTATTCAATATTTTAAAATTCTTCGAATCGCCCACCAAACAAAGCAGCCCTGTCGGTTGGAGCTTTATAATACACCGACTGCACCTCTGGAGATGAGTAAGACACCGACAATGGGGCTATCTGTTGGCTAACTTTGATTCTTAAGAATGGCGGGCTTGAGCCAAATTTTCTCAGCTGGAAGGGGTATTGCCAAAGCACCTGAGTTCATTCTTGTAGACATTGTAGAAATCGCAGCTGGAGGCGACTAATCTGTCTCTTACCAGACGAAATCTCTGCATAGAGGATGTCCTTCGGGATTTGTCAATCATCCATCTATGGAGACAGTTCGCTTAGACAGCCTGCCGCCTCCGAGGGCGGTCTTGAGCCAAATTTTCCCAGCTGGAAGGGGTATTGCCAAAGCACCTGAGGTCATTCTTGTAGACATTGTAGAAATCGCAGCGACTAATCTGTCTCTTACCGGACGAAAGCTCTACCTAGAGGATGTCCTTCGAAGGACATCCTCTATGCAGAGATTTTGTCTGGTCAGGAACTAATGCTAATGTTACTGACTCTATATGGTTGCATATTGGACGTGGTAATTGCATTTCACTTAGCGCTAATACCATTGGGAAAGGTATGAATCCTACTCTCCCTCCAGCTATGGGTAAATAGTAGGGCAGACTGGGCTCTTTAACCTTGGTTAGGCAACCGGTCTAGGAGAAGGAAAACTCTGAATTCAAACCTGTTAAACTCCGCTTAAGAAATTGACCTTGTGTCACATCCTGCTCGTGCGGAGGGGTTGGTAAATATATATATATGGTTGCATATTTTGTTTGAAATGCTAAGAGAACTTTAAACTACTTGAATTAACTTGCAACTCATTATATAGTAGTCTTGTAGGCTATAATGCTAATGTTACTGACTCTATATGGTTGCATATTTTGTTTGAAATGCTAAGAGAACTTTAAACTACTTGAATTAACTTGCAACTCATTATATAGTAGTCTTGTAGGCTATAATGCTAATGTTACTGACTCTATATGGTTGCATATTTTGTTTGAAATGCTAGAGAACTTTAAACTACTTGAATTAACTTGCAACTCATTATAAGTAGTCTTGTAGGCTATAATGCTAATGTTACTGACTCTATGGTTGCATATTTTGTTTGAAATGCTAAGAGAACTTTAAACTACTTGAATTAACTTGCAACTCATTATATAGTAGTCTTGTAGGCTATAATGCTAATGTTACTGACTCTATATGGTTGCATATTTTTGTTTGAAATGCTAAGAGAACTTTAAACTACTTGAATTAACTTGCATCTCATTATATAGTAGTCTTGTAGGCTATAATGCTAATGTTACTGACTCTATATGGTTGCATATTTTGTTTGAAATGCTAAGAGAACTTTAAACTAATTGAATTAACTTGCAACTCCTGATATAGTAGTCTTGTAGGCTATAATGCTAATGTTACTGACTCTATATGGTTGCATATTTTGTTTGAAATGCTAAGAGAACTTTAAACTAATTGAATTAACTTGCAACTCCTGATATAGTAGTCTTGTAGGCTATAATGCTAATGTTACTGACTCTATATGGTTGCATATTTTGTTTGAAATGCTAAGAGAACTTTAAACTACTTGAATTAACTTGCAACTCCTGATATAGTAGTCTTGTAGGCTATAATGCTAATGTTACTGACTCTATATGGTTGCATATTTTGTTTGAAATGCTAAGAGAACTTTAAACTAATTGAATTAACTTGCAACTCCTGATATAGTAGTCTTGTAGGCTATAATGCTAATGTTACTGACTCTATATGGTTGCATATTTTGTTTGAAATGCTAAGAGAACTTTAAACTAATTGAATTAACTTGCAACTCCTGATATAGTAGTCTTGTAGGCTATAATGCTAATGTTACTGACTCTATATGGTTGCATATTTTGTTTGAAATGCTAAGAGAACTTTAAACTAATTGAATTAACTTGCAACTCCTGATATAGTAGTCTTGTAGGCTATAATGCTAATGTTACTGACTCTATATGGTTGCATATTTTGTTTGAAATGCTAAGAGAACTTTAAACTACTTGAATTAACTTGCAACTCCTGATATAGTAGTCTTGTAGGCTATAATGCTAATGTTACTGACTCTATATGGTTGCATATTTTGTTTGAAATGCTAAGAGAACTTTAACTACTTGAATTAACTTGCAACTCATTATATAGTAGTCTTGTAGGCTATAATGCTAATGTTACTGACTCTATATGGTTGCATATTTTGTTTGAAATGCTAAGAGAACTTTAAACTACTTGAATTAACTTGCAACTCATTATATAGTAGTCTTGTAGGCTATAATGCTAATGTTACTGACTCTATATGGGTTGCATTTTTTGTTTGAAATGCTAAGAGAACTTTAAACTAATTGAATTAACTTGCAACTCCTGATATAGTAGTCTTGTAGGCTATAATGCTAATGTTTACTGACTCTATATGGTTGCATATTTTGTTTGAAATGCTAAGAAACTTTAAACTAATTGAATTAACTTGCAACTCCTGATATAGTAGTCTTGTAGGCTATAATGCTAATGTTACTGACTCTATATGGTTGCATTTTGTTTGAAATGCTAAGAGAACTTTAAACTACTTGAATTAACTTGCATCTCATTATATAGTAGTCTTGTAGGCTATAATGCTAATGTTACTGACTCTATATGGTTGCATATTTTGTTTGAAATGCTAAGAGAACTTTAAACTAATTGAATTAACTTGCAACTCCTGATATAGTAGTCTTGTAGGCTATAATGCTAATGTTACTGACTCTATATGGTTGCATATTTGTTTGAAATGCTAAGAGAACTTTAAACTAATTGAATTAACTTGCAACTCCTGATATAGTAGTCTTGTAGGCTATAATGCTAATGTTACTGACTCTATATGGTTGCATATTTTGTTTGAAATGCTAAGAGAACTTTAAACTAATTGAATTAACTTGCAACTCCTGATATAGTAGTCTTGTAGGCTATAATGCTAATGTTACTGACTCTATATGGTTGCATATTTTGTTTGAAATGCTAAGAGAACTTTAAACTAATTGAATTAACTTGCAACTCCTGATATAGTAGTCTTGTAGGCTATAATGCTAATGTTACTGACTCTATATGGTTGCATATTTTGTTTGAAATGCTAAGAGAACTTTAAACTAATTGAATTAACTTGCAACTCTATATAGTAGTCTTGTAGGCTATAATGCTAATGTTACTGACTCTATATGGTTGCATATTTTGTTTGAAATGCTAAGAGAACTTTAAACTAATTGAATTAACTTGCAACTCCTGATATAGTAGTCTTGTAGGCTATAATGCTAATGTTACTGACTCTATATGGTTGCATATTTTGTTTGAAATGCTAAGAGAACTTTAAACTACTTGAATTAACTTGCAACTCATTATATAGTAGTCTTGTAGGCTATAATGCTAATGTTACTGACTCTATATGGTTGCATATTTGTTTGAAATGCTAAGAGAACTTTAAACTACTTGAATTAACTTGCAACTCATTATATAGTAGTCTTGTAGGCTATAATGCTAATGTTACTGACTCTATATGGTTGCATATTTTGTTTGAAATGCTAAGAGAACTTTAAACTAATTGAATTAACTTGCAACTCCTGATATAGTAGTCTTGTAGGCTATAATGCTAATGTTACTGACTCTATATGGTTGCATATTTTGTTTTGAAATGCTAAGAGAACTTTAAACTACTTGAATTAACTTGCAACTCCTGATATAGTAGTCTTGTAGGCTATAATGCTAATGTTACTGACTCTATATGGTTGCATATTTTGTTTGAAATGCTAAGAGAACTTTAAACTAATTGAATTAACTTGCAACTCCTGATATAGTAGTCTTGTAGGCTATAATGCTAATGTTACTGACTCTATATGGTTGCATATTTGTTTGAAATGCTAAGAGAACTTTAAACTAATTGAATTAACTTGCAACTCCTGATATAGTAGTCTTGTAGGCTATAATGCTAATGTTACTGACTCTATATGGTTGCATATTTTGTTTGAAATGCTAAGAGAACTTTAAACTACTTGAATTAACTTGCAACTCGTTATATAGTAGTCTTGTAGGCTATAATGCTAATGTTACTGACTCTATATGGTTGCATATTTGTTTGAAATGCTAAGAGAACTTTAAACTACTTGAATTAACTTGCAACTCCTGATATAGTAGTCTTGTAGGCTATAATGCTAATGTTACTGACTCTATATGGTTGCATATTTTTGTTTGAAATGCTAAGAGAACTTTAAACTAATTGAATTAACTTGCAACTCGTTATAGTAGTCTTGTAGGCTATAATGCTAATGTTACTGACTCTATATGGTTGCATATTTTGTTTGAAATGCTAAGAGAACTTTAAACTACTTGAATTAACTTGCAACTCATTATATAGTAGTCTTGTAGGCTATAATGCTAATGTTACTGACTCTATATGGTTGCATATTTTGTTTGAAATGCTAAGAGAACTTTAAACTAATTGAATTAACTTGCAACTCATTATATAGTAGTCTTGTAGGCTATAATGCTAATGTTACTGACTCTATATGGTTGCATATTTTGTTTGAAATGCTAAGAGAACTTTAAACTAATTGAATTAACTTGCAACTCGTTATATAGTAGTCTTGTAGGCTATAATGCTAATGTTACTGACTCTATATGGTTGCATATTTTGTTTGAAATGCTAAGAGAACTTTAAACTAATTGAATTAACTTGCAACTCGTTATATAGTAGTCTTGTAGGCTATAATGCTAATGTTACTGACTCTATATGGTTGCATATTTTGTTTGAAATGCTAAGAGAACTTTAAACTACTTGAATTAACTTGCAACTCCTGATATAGTAGTCTTGTAGGCTATAATGCTAATGTTACTGACTCTATATGGTTGCATATTTTGTTTGAAATGCTAAGAGAACTTTAAACTAATTGAATTAACTTGCAACTCATTATATAGTAGTCTTGTAGGCTATAATGCTAATGTTACTGACTCTATATGGTTGCATATTTTGTTTGAAATGCTAAGAGAACTTTAAACTACTTGAATTAACTTGCAACTCCTGATATAGTAGTCTTGTAGGCTATAATGCTAATGTTACTGACTCTATATTGCATATTTTTTGAAATGCTAAGAGAACTTTAAACTAATTGAATTAACTTGCAACTCGTTATATAGTAGTCTTGTAGGCTATAATGCTAATGTTACTGACTCTATATGGTTGCATATTTTGTTGAAATGCTAAGAGAACTTTAAACTACTTGAATTAACTTGCAACTCCTGATATAGTAGTCTTGTAGGCTATAATGCTAATGTTACTGACTCTATATGGTTGCATATTTTGTTTGAAATGCTAGAGAACTTTAAACTAATTGAATTAACTTGCAACTCATTATATAGTAGTCTTGTAGGCTATAATGCTAATGTTACTGACTCTATATGGTTGCATATTTTGTTTGAAATGCTAAGAGAACTTTAAACTAATTGAATTAACTTGCAACTCGTTATATAGTAGTCTTGTAGGCTATAATGCTAATGTTACTGACTCTATATGGTTGCAATTTTGTTTGAAATGCTAAGAGAACTTTAAACTAATTGAATTAACTTGCAACTCGTTATATAGTAGTCTTGTAGGCTATAATGCTAATGTTACTGACTCTATATGGTTGCATATTTTGTTTGAAATGCTAAGAGAACTTTAAACTAATTGAATTAACTTGCAACTCATTATATAGTAGTCTTGTAGGCTATAATGCTAATGTTACTGACTCTATATGGTTGCATATTTTGTTTGAAATGCTAAGAGAACTTTAAACTAATTGAATTAACTTGCAACTCCTGATATAGTAGTCTTGTAGGCTATAATGCTAATGTTACTGACTCTATATGGTTGCATATTTGTTTGAAATGCTAAGAGAACTTTAAACTACTTGAATTAACTTGCAACTCATTATATAGTAGTCTTGTAGGCTATAATGCTAATGTTACTGACTCTATATGGTTGCATATTTTGTTTGAAATGCTAAGAGAACTTTAAACTAATTGAATTAACTTGCATCTCATTATATAGTAGTCTTGTAGGCTATAATGCTAATGTTACTGACTCTATATGGTTGCATATTTTGTTTGAAATGCTAAGAGAACTTTAAACTAATTGAATTAACTTGCATCTCATATATAGTAGTCTTGTAGGCTATAATGCTAATGTTACTGACTCTATATGGTTGCATATTTTGTTTGAAATGCTAGAGAACTTTAAACTAATTGAATTAACTTGCATCTCATTATATAGTAGTCTTGTAGGCTATAATGCTAATGTTACTGACTCTATATGGTTGCATATTTTGTTTGAAATGCTAAGAGAACTTTAAACTAATTGAATTAACTTGCATCTCATTATATATAGTCTTGTAGGCTATAATGCTAATGTTACTGACTCTATATGGTTGCATATTGTTTGAAATGCTAGAGAACTTTAAACTAATTGAATTAACTTGCAACTCCTGATATAGTAGTCTTGTAGGCTATAATGCTAATGTTACTGACTCTATATGGTTGCATATTTTGTTTGAAATGCTAAGAGAACTTTAAACTAATTGAATTAACTTGCAACTCGTTATATAGTAGTCTTGTAGGCTATAATGCTAATGTTACTGACTCTATATGGTTGCATATTTTGTTTGAAATGCTAAGAGAACTTTAAACTAATTGAATTAACTTGCAACTCGTTATATAGTAGTCTTGTAGGCTATAATGCTAATGTTACTGACTCTATATGGTTGCATATTTTGTTTGAAATGCTAAGAGAACTTTAAACTAATTGAATTAACTTGCAACTCGTTATATAGTAGTCTTGTAGGCTATAATGCTAATGTTACTGACTCTATATGGTTGCATATTTTGTTTGAAATGCTAAGAGAACTTTAAACTACTTGAATTAACTTGCAACTCGTTATATAGTAGTCTTGTAGGCTATAATGCTAATGTTACTGACTCTATATGGTTGCATATTTTGTTTGAAATGCTAAGAGAACTTTAAACTACTTGAATTAACTTGCAACTCATTATATAGTAGTCTTGTAGGCTATAATGCTAATGTTACTGACTCTATATGGTTGCATATTTTGTTTGAAATGCTAAGAGAACTTTAAACTAATTGAATTAACTTGCAACTCGTTATATAGTAGTCTTGTAGGCTATAATGCTAATGTTACTGACTCATATGGTTGCATATTTTGTTTGAAATGCTAAGAGAACTTTAAACTAATTGAATTAACTTGCAACTCGTTATATAGTAGTCTTGTAGGCTATAATGCTAATGTTACTGACTCTATATGGTTGCATATTTTGTTTGAAATGCTAAGAGAACTTTAACTACTTGAATTAACTTGCAACTCCTGATATAGTAGTCTTGTAGGCTATAATGCTAATGTTACTGACTCTATATGGTTGCATATTTTGTTTTGAAATGCTAAGAGAACTTTAAACTACTTGAATTAACTTGCAACTCGTTATATAGTAGTCTTGTAGGCTATAATGCTAATGTTACTGACTCTATATGGTTGCATATTTTGTTTGAAATGCTAAGAGAACTTTAAACTACTTGAATTAACTTGCAACTCGTATATAGTAGTCTTGTAGGCTATAATGCTAATGTTACTGACTCTATATGGTTGCATATTTTGTTTGAAATGCTAAGAGAACTTTAAACTAATTGAATTAACTTGCAACTCGTTATATAGTAGTCTTGTAGGCTATAATGCTAATGTTACTGACTCTATATGGTTGCATATTTTGTTTGAAATGCTAAGAGAACTTTAAACTACTGAATTAACTTGCAACTCATTATATTAGCTTGTAGGCTTAATGCTAATGTTACTGACTCTATATGGTTGATATTTTGTTTGAAATGCATAAGAGAACTTAAAACTAATTGAATTAACTTGCAACTCGTTTATAGGAGGTCTGTAGGCTATAATGCTAATTTACTGACTCTATTGGTTGCATATTTTTTTGAAATGCTAAGAGAACTTTAAACTATTGAAAACTTGCAACTCGTTATATAGTAGTCTTGTAGGCTATAATGCTAATTTACTGACTCTATATGGTTGCATATTTTGTTTGAAATGCTAAGAGAACTTTAAACTAATTGAATTAACTTGCAACTCGTTATATAGTTAGTCTTGTAGGCTATAATGCTAATGTTACTGACTCTATATGTTGCATATTTTGTTTGAAATGCTAAGAGAACTTTAACTACATTGAATTAACTTGCAACTCGTTATATATGTAGTCTTGTAGGCTATAATGCTAATGTTACTGACTCTATATGGTTCGCATATTTTGTTTTTGAAATGCTAAGAGAACTTTAAACTACTTGAATTAACTTGCAACTCGTTATATAGTAGGTCTTGTAGGCTATAATGCTAATGTTACTGACTCTATATGGTTGCATATTTTGTTTGAAATGCTAAGAGAACTTTA
>CM042178.1:7843675-7866527 GCA_023376005.1 Doryteuthis pealeii
CCCAGTTTTTTTATGGACATGACAAGTAATTGTAAGTATTTTAACCCACCCCCTCTTTAGAATTTTTTTTTTTTTTTTTTTAATTCAAAATTTTTTTTTTTTTTTTTTTTAGCTGTTTGAAGGCATTTTTAACGACAAGTTAATGTGATAAGAAAGTGATATTTTTATCCCTCTCCTATTTAAAAAAAATATTTACAATTACTTGTCCTGTCTTTTAAAAATTTGGAGATGTGTGTAAACTTTATCACATTAATTTGTCAATAAAAACCACTATATATATTTACCAACCCCTCCGCACGAGCAGGGTGTGACACAAGGTCAATTTCTTAAGCGGAGTTCAACAGGTTTGAATTCAGAGTTTTCCTTCGCCTAAACCGGTTACCTAACCATGGTTAAAGAGCCCAATCTGCCCTACTATTTACCCATAGCTGGAGGGAGAGTAGAATTCATACCTTTCCCAAGGGTATTAGCGCTAAGTGAAATGCAATTACCACGTCCAGGATTTGAACTTGGGCGACGAGTCCATTTCCTATGACTTTAACCATTACACCACGCGCTTCCTACTATATGGTTCATAACTACCATGGGTTGATTTTTCGGCAGATGCTGCCTAGTGTATTTTAGGGCAGGAGACCCAGGATCACAGCATCCGAAAATCAGTGATTTTTCTATAGAAATACATCAGAAAGAAAGGTATTGTTAGTGGTCAGGAACTTGATCGACATTGCAGTCTTGGGGAAACTATATAGTTCTTGTGCCCCTGAAGTTACAGCGCCTTCTGTAACTGAAGTCCGATGTTTGAAAAACACTCAACCACAGATGTCGTATGTGAAGGCTGTCCCTGAAGATGTTGATGTGCCGGTGCTTTGTTGCAGCCGATTTCTTTTGGACTTCTTGGCTTCGTGGTATTGCGCCAGGGTGGCTTCAGACATGAACAGACTGCTATAGAGAGCCTGCCGCTGCCACCGAGGGCAGTCCTGAGCCAAATTTTCCCAGCTGCAAGGAGCAATGCCAAAGCACCTGAGATCATTATTGCAGACATCCTTGTAACGCAGCTGCGGGGGACTAATCTTTCTCTTACCAGACAAAATCTCTGCATAGAGGATGTCCTTTCGGGATTCGTCAATCATCCATCTATGGAAATAGTTCACTATAGAGAGCCTGCCGCCACCGAGGGCGGTCTTGAGCCAAATTTTCCCAGCTGCCAAAGCACCTGAGGTCATTCTTGTAGACATTGTAGAAATCGCAGCTGGAGGCGATTAATCTGTCTCTCAATTTTAGAATAATGGGAAATCAAAATCCTTCTATAACTAGACTGAAAAGAAAACCCAACCACAACGCTTTTTGTAATGTATTTTAAGTCAATATGTGAAATGACCATCTAGTTTCTGAATACAGTACACAGAAAATAAAAACATCACACACACACACACGGGGAGTGTAGCTGAACTTAGTTATAGATTATGTATCAAAGTGTAGAGAAAAGTTAAAAGAGAAAATGACTTTATTATTTAGCCGGGAAGTTAAATGGATTCAAGGAAGTATTTAAGGAATTATTCAATATTTTTAAAATTCTTCGAATCGCCCACCAAACAAAGCAGCCCTGTCGGTTGGAGCTTTATAATACACTGACTGCACCTCTGGAGATAAGTAAGACACCGCCAATGGGGCTATCTGTTGGCTAACTTTGATTCTTAAGAATGGCGGTCTTGAGCCAAATTTTCTCAGCTGGAAGGGGTATTGCCAAAGCACTTGAGGTCATTCTTGTAGACATTGTAGAAATCGCAGCTGGAGGCGACTAATCTGTCTCTTACCAAACGAAATCTCTACATAGAGGATGTCCTTCGAAGGACATCCTCTATGCAGAGATTTTATCTGGTCAGGAACTGATACTAATGTTACTGACTCTATATGGTTGCATATTGGACATGGTAATTGCATTTCACTTAGCGCTAATACCCTTGGGAAAGGTATGAATCCTACTCTCCCTCCAGCTATGGGTGAATAGTAGGGCAGACTGGGCTCTTTAACCTTGGTTAGGCAACCGTCTAGGAGAAGGAAAACTCTGAATTCAAACCTGTTAAACTCCGCTTAAGAAATTGACCTTGTGTCACATCCTGCTCGTGCGGAGGGGTCGGTAAATATATATATGGTTGCATATTTTGTTTGAAATGTTAAGAGAACTTTAAACTAATTGAATTAACTTGCAACTCATTATATAGTAGTCTTGTAGGCTATAATGGTTATAGTCGTAGTAAAAAGTTTTCAAATAAAATAACTGATGCATTATATCTTTTATTCATTAATATATCAACACTGAAAATTTCTTTAAATTCAGTTAATTCCCTGATTTTTGGTTTTTTTTTTCTTTGGCGGGGTGACATACGATGGTGGAATTTAGGTCCGTTAAGTTCGATTTAACCGAATGAAGACTAGAGCCATGAAATGAGAGAGTTAATTAGATGAAAAATGGAAGTTATGAGTATGTAGGTGTTATAATGATTTAGTAGTCTTTCGCTTGATCAAATTGGTCTACATTTTTTCTTTTTGTCCTTTGGTATTTTCATTTCTATTCTTACTTATTTGAAACTAGATGAAGATATTTAAAATAAAATGCATATTTAAAAAGAAAAACAAAAAAAAAAACTAGCGGACTTTCATTAGTGAAGTGGATTGAATATGATGCTTTTTAAGTAATTTAAAAAAATATTAAATGTTTGATTTTAATTATTTAATTTTGCCACCCCCCTCTCAGATATAAACTAAGGGTTTCTCTGAATTTTTTTTTTTAGATGAGGCTTGATAATTTGTATTATTTGGACTATTGTCCTGATCTTTATTGTTATCTGCACTATTTCTCTGAATTTTTGAGATGAGGCTTGATAATTTGTATTATTTGTACTATTGTCCTCATCTTTATTGTTATCTACACTATTTCTCTGAATTTTTGAGATGAGGCTTGATAATTTGTATTATTCGAACTATTGTCCTCATCTTTATTGTTATCTACACTATTTCTCTGAATTTTTGAGATGAGGCTTGATAATTAGTATTATTTGTATTATTCAGACTATTGTCCTCATTTTTATTGTTATCTACACTATTTCTCTGAATTTTTGAGATGATGCTTGATAATTTGTATTATTCGAACTATTGTCCTCATCTTTATTGTTATCTACACTATTTCTCTGAATTTTGAGATGAGGCATGATAATTTGTATTATTTAGACTATTGTCCTCATCTTCACTGTTATCTGTACAACATTTTAAACGATGTGCCCTCCGGCCTTCTTCAGGAGTGGTTGTACCTGTTAGGGTCCCATCTATGGAAAAAACAATTGAGATCCATTAGGAATGAATTTTTCAAAACTTTATTGGCGTTAAATGACCCACTAAACAAAACAAACCAAAACAGGTCCACTCTGACCCGGAGTGGTAGTACCTGTTAGGGTCCCATCTATAGATTAAATAGAAAAAATATTGACTTTCCTCCAAGAATGAATAAAACAAAAACATTTTCGGCATAAAATGACCCAACAGGTGTTGATGTGCCATAAAAACCCAACCAACCAACCCTTTTTATCATGTACGTGCTCGAAGGTGGTAGCTGAGGGGCTTAATGTCTTGGGAATGACGTTAAATTCTATTTGATGGTGAGGTGTAGAGTACCCCTTCATCACCATTGCTCTCAAGTCTACCCTAACTTGGGTAGAGTCCTGTGTATAACATTAAACTCTATCTGATGGTGAAGTTCCAATTCTGAAGCTATTTAAATAGTGTTGGAATATTTGTAATATAAGGTGTGCTCCAATTCCTCACCTGAATTCATAGACTAGCCGAGGTCATGTGGTTTATTCCTTCGCCAATCACCAGCCATAATACGTGGCTGATACACTACTTAAACACCGATACTTGCCATAGTTCTACTTGCAATCATTGAGGAGGGACTTACAATACTCAGGATTCTTTATCAGAGGATTACCAAGGATCCAATTCCACTGGACAAGCGCTCTTACTTAAAGCCTACAGGATGGCCATAAGATTGTAACAAATAGCCGCAAGAGTTGATGTGCCATTAAACAAAACAATTAGACACAGTGAATGGAGATGAGTGAGGAAGGCGAGCCTTGAAATGAGACGGTCGATCAGATGAAAAATGGCAACTATGTGTGTAGGTGTTATGATTTGTGAAAGTGGAACTATTTGTAGGTGTCAAACAACAGTTGGTAGGTATCTTAACACAATGAAATGCAATATAAGTAATTCAGGTTTATTAAGCTCGTGCCAACTATATTGTCATTTTAATGTTGAAGAAGAAATAAACACAATTTGTTATCTATATGCTTATTTACCCAACACATCCGCAACGAGTAGGATGTGACACAATTATTTGTATTAGAGATAGGAAGCCAATTATGCATCCAACTCACTAAATAAATAATAAATAGTACCACTACTGTTCTTCTACAAGGCTTGCTTTGGCATTAAATAACCTATGAAGGTTGATATGCCATTAAACAAAGAAACCAAACCTATTGTAAGGTTCAAGTTTATAACAATGTTATAACTTGTTGAAACGAAACAAACTCTGACACGTGGGCTGGACATGGCACTTTATATAATAAACAGCACATTTATACGACAAGATACAATAACAATGAAATACATGTACATGAACATACAACAGTAGAGATTAAAGGACTGGAGAGTCCATACATTAAAAATCACTTACTAGTGATGAGGGGCCGAAGCCCCAGGAGAATTGCATAGCGTTGGGGCAGAAGCCCCCACCGAGAAGGTGTGACAATGTGTCTAACCCATGTGGGTACCTAGAGAAGAGGTAGCAAAGAGGCAGGGAGTTTCAAAACCTGCGCTTAAATACCAGAGGTCCCCTGGTGGTCGGTTCAGAGACCCAGTGGGAAGATAACTCTTCCAGGCCAATGAGAAGATAATCCCAACACTATCTTTTCTCTTGATGCCCCTAATATGATGATGATGGTGTTCACTTTCGGACTAATACTCTTGGGAAAGGTATGAGCCTCCTTACCCCCCAGTACCACTACTGTTTTGACGACAAGGATGGTTTTGGTATCAAATAACTCATAAAGGTTGATATGCCATTAAATGAAAAAAAAAAAAAAAAAAAAAAAAAAAAGTAATAACAACTTCAAGGGTCATTCAATAAATAAGCTGAATTTTGCCATATATATAAGTTCATTCTACATAAAAAGTGAATACCCATTACTGAGTGAAAACGCAATGAAATTTTTATTCAATTTTCAACAACACATTTGGGTGAAAAGAGAGATTTTTCACCTGCCACAGCAATTAAGACTCCTTACAGTTCTCGGCTCGACATAAAATCCATTCTCCGTCTTGCAGTAACATCATAGAAGACAAAAATCCATTAACTTATTTCAAACAAGTTAGTTATATTTACCAACCCTCCGCACGAGCAGGATGCGACACAATGTTAATTTCTTAAGCGGAGTTTAACAGGTTTGAATTCAGAGTTTTCCTTCTCCTAGACTGGTTACCTAGCCATGTTAAATTCCATATCAAATTATCCAGGCCACTCCCTTCAATTTTGTCCAAGTGTGGATTGTGATAAAGTTAGCCAATCCCCAAAATTTGAGCTTCCAATTCCAAAAATTGGTGGAGTTATGTCGTTTTTAGCTCTCCAAATTTGGTGGGTTGGCGAAAAATGGTGACTTTTTGTAATCTATTTTTGTCTGTAAAATGAGTTCTAGAGCTTCCCTACTGCTAAAAATTGGTTTATAAAATCATTTTTGCCCAAAGAATCCAAAAATGCTATCAAAAAATCTTAGTCGGCCAATTTTAAGTTATTGATGATTTCTGATTTTTTCCTAGCAAGATCAATATCCTGATGTGCACTGCGTCTACGACAACAATTTTTTCTATTATTATTTCACATATATTGAACATTATTTGTACTGTAAGTTTCAAAGTGAATATTTGAAGAACATACTTCGATACATTTTTGAGACAAAACATTTTATATAAATACAGCACATGAATAAACAAGATACATAAACAATGGAAGATAGAATAGTGTACATAAACATACATATATAAAAGTCACTGACAAGATAATATAAAAGTACACATAATATAAAGGTACAGACATGTGACTAAGAATAGTCCATGCTGTATAAATCACTTACAATGACAAGTAGCCGGCGTTGAGGGCTGAAGCCCCAATAAGAAGGGAATGACAATTGTCTAACCCATGTGGTCTCGTAGCGAGGAAAGAGGTAGAAAAGAGGAAGAGAAATTCAAAACAGCCACTTAAATACACGAGGCCCCTAGCGGGAACCAGCAACATTAAACGGGCAGACAACTCCCCAGGCAAATACGAAAATAACCCCTACAGTACCAAAAAGATAGTTTGATATTTGCTCAGAACATACAATATTTTATTACATCAAAACTTAATTACTTGCACCCAGAGCGTGCATATATTTGCTAGTACATATAAATTTTTGGATAAATCTAACTTAATGGACCTAAATTCCACCATCTTAAGTCATCCAGCCAAAAAAAAAAAAAAAAAAAATCAGGGAATTAACCGAATTTGATGAAATTTTCAGTTTGATATATTAATGAATAAAAGATATAATGCACCAGTTATTTTATTAAAAACTTTTACATTTTTTTCAGTTCAGTTAACTTTGAACCACGTATCTTTGAGGCGTAACACAGATTCTCAAAGATACATGATTCAAAATTAACTGACCTGAAAAAATGTAAAGTTTTTAAATAAAATAACTGGTGTATTCTATCTTTTATCCATTAATATATCAACACTGAAAATTTCATTAAATTCGGTTAATTCCTTGATTTTTGGTATTTTTTTTTTTCTTTCGGGGGTGACATACGATGGTGGAATTTAGGTCTGTTAAGTTTGATTTAACCAATTTTTTTTTTTTTTTTTTTGCCTGTTATATGACTGGATTGTAATTTAAACTTTAATGTATGTAGATAGATTCTTCTGTTAAAAGAGACAACTTGGGTTTCTTTTTAATCCATTGTGGCTTTCCTCTCCGCCATTTTTAACTTGTGTTGAAACTGAAGGTCTCTTCGTTATGTCACACTAATGTAAAAAAAAAAAAAAATAAAAGAATCTATTTTCGACATGTCTGCCTTTTTATGTGTTTCTGGTTTCCAATAGCAACTGATAGCTCGTTTAATTACCTGGTATCAATTCTCCCCCTCCTCCCCCTCCTCAGGGAACAAAATCAAATACATTCAACCCTGACTTGTGTATTGTTTGGATAGAATTTTATTACCAGTCATAATTGTATATTGTTAACATAGTGAAAAGCTTCTCTTTATAATAATGATAATAATAAGCAACTTTTGAGTAATAATAATAATAATAATAATAATAATAATAAGCAACTTTTGAGTAATAATAATAATAATAATAAGCAACTTTTGAGTAATAATAATAATAATAATAATAAGCAACTTTTGAGTAATAATAATAATAATAATGATCATCAATGTTTGAGTAATGATAATAATAATAATAATCAACTTTTGAGTAGTAGTTGTAGTATAATAATAATAATAATCAACTTTTGAGTAGTAGTTGTAGTAGTAAGTAATAATAATAATATAATCAACTTTTGAGTAGTAGTTGTAGTAATAATAATAATAATCAACTTTTGAGTAGTAGTAATAATAATAATAATAATAATCAACTTTTGAGTAGTAGTTGTAGTAATAATAATAATAATAATAATAATCAACTTTTGAGTAGTAGTAATAATAATAATAATAATAATCAACTTTTGAGTAGTAGTAATAATAATAATAATAATAATAATAATCAACTTTGAGTAGTAGTAATAATAATAATAATAATAATCAACTTTTGAGTAGTAGTAATAATAATAAATAATAATAATAATCAACTTTTGAGTAGTAGTAATAATAGACTTTGAGATACAGATGGATCACCAAATCCTGGTCAGGAGACCTGACCTAGTGTTAATTAACAAGAAGAAAACTTGACATATGTATTTTGCCGTCTCGGCAAACCACCAAGTGAAAGAAATCAAAAAGATAGCCAAATACTTGAACTTTGCCAGAGAACTGAGAAATCTGTGAAACCTGAAGGCACGCTTATAATTGATTCCCTTGGAATGGTCCCAAAGAGTCTGGGAATTGAGATTAGAGGAAGAATTGGGACCATCCAAACTACGGCATTGTTAGAATCGGCTAGAATACTCAGAAGAGTCCTGGAGACCTTAGGAGACTTGCTGTCACTCAGCCTCCAGTGAACCACCAGCTATGGCTGGTGGGAAAAAACTCTGAGAAAAATAATAATAATAATAATATTGACCAAGTGACAAATTAGATTTAAGGCCATAGGTTTTGGGAAATGGTTTGAATCTCTTGTAGAAGAAATATCTTCCCTTACGACACAAAAATCAATCTACAAACCAAATATAATGTATAATAATGGCTGTCAACTCGTGTTTGAGTAAGACCATTTCCTGTTTTATTTAATTTTTTTTAATTTGATAGGGAAGGTTGGTAAGAGATTGTTATGGAGATCCATGCTACTTGCACGACATGATGATGATGATGTTTTTAGAACATTGGAATTGATTACTGAGACTGCAAAGATTACAGAACCATTATGCGAACAGTCTACTTTGATATTTTAGCACTCTGTTGCAAGTTACTCTATGTCTGACGCAAACTGTATTTGGATGTACTAGTATTGTATGATCCAATATATAACAGTATTCAAATTTTATTTTTTAAACTCAATTTTTTTTAGTATCATTTGGATTATTCGGACTATTGTCCTCATTTTATTGTTATCTACACTATTTCTCTGAATTTTTGAGATGAGGCTTGATAATTAGTATTATTTGGATTATTCGGACTATTGTCCTCATTTTTATTGTTATCTACACTATTTCTCTGAATTTTGAGATCTTGATAATTAGTATTATTTGGATTATTCGGACTATTGTCCTCATTTTATTGCCTATGAATTTTTGAGATGAGGCTTGATAATTAGTATTATTTGATTATTCGGACTATTGTCCTCATTTTATTGTTATCTACACTATTTCTCTGAATTTTTGAGATGAGCTTGATAATTAGTAATTTGGATTATTCGGACTATTGTCCTCATTTTATTGTTATCTACACTATTTCTCTGAATTTCTGAGATGAGGCTTGATAATTTGTATCATTTGGATTATTCGGACTATTGTCCTCATTTTTATTGTTATCTACACTATTTCTCTGAATTTCTGAGATGAGGCTTGATAATTTGTATCATTTGGATTATTCGGACTATTGTCCTCATTTTTATTGTTATCTACACTATTTCTCTGAATTTTGAGATGAGGCTTGATAATTTGTATCATTTGGATTATTCGGACTATTGTCCTCATTTTTATTGTTATCAGTACAACATTTTGGCCGATGTGCCCTCCAGCCTTCTTCAAGTATTTCTTGTCTTTCACGTATTTCCCCTGTGATAGATTTAGATCTTGTGATAGATTTAACTCCATAAGTTTTAGTGTTGGCAAATGGTTTGAATCTCTTGTAGAAGAAATATCTACCCTTACGACACAAAAATCAATCTACAAACCAAATATAACACTGGTTTACAAAAAAATATTTTTTGTCTGAGGCAAGAATGTGTTTTTTTTTACTAATTTGGGTGTGCTGAATTCAAATTTATAAACAGTTTTGCTCTATCCTGTCTTTTAAATAGTCTAATTTTAGTATATACAGACTATATACATGCTTATTTCAACAGTTGCAGCAGCTTATTACAGATAAAACGGGATAGATAAAGAACATTGACGGAATAAATATACTTGGATGACACAATGTACACAATTCATAGTACCGCAGACAGAAGTAAAAAAAGAAGACATAAGTCACACAATATTAGAAATTAACCCTGAATGCATATACGCCTTTATGTACAGTATGCATATCTAAAAAAAAACTAGACGTGATGAGTAAAAATGGATTTCAAATCTGAATTCAGCACCCCCAAATTAGGTTAAAACAGCTATTTTTGTGCTTGCCTCAATTTCTTTGTAAACCAGTGTAATGTATAATAATGGCTGTCAACTTGTGTTCGAGTAAGACCATTTCCTGTTTTTTTTTTTTTTATCATAGTTGGGTGCCAGTAGCATTTGACACTGTATCCTTGTGTTTTCTCAGATGACTCACCAGGCCAGCCCTGGAGAGACATACTCTTCCACATAAACTACATGTTGGAACATCTCCACTTTGAATGTTGCTGGGCTGAAAATTACCCTTTCTAATAGCCTGCTTCAATTTTTGGCGTTTAATTCGGTTGGACTCAAATTCTTCCACAGACAGGTAGATGATAGCTCTCCAGCCAGGTCTATTAGAAGCTAGCTTCTCCCAGTCCTCACAACAATAGCAGTGTTCTTCACAGAGTCCTTGAGGCAGTCCTTAAACCTCAATTTAAAAACTAAATATACACACAATGCTTCAAGTAAACTATAAGACTCTTATATTATATTTTTGTTATTGTAGAAAATGCGTAGAATTTAAATGGAGTTAAATTGAGGGTGAGTCAAACAGGATAGTCAATGGGGAGTGATAAGAAGAAAAAAATCCAGAATTGCACAGCTGGTCCAAAAGCTCTAAAATACAAATGGGTCTATTGTATAACACCCCCCCCCCATCCTCCCCATCCTGTGTGTCATTATATAGGGTCAGTCATAAGTAGTAGGGAAGTTGCTCTTAAATTTTGACAAGTGCTTACTTTATATAAATCTTTCAAATTCCGGACGCGATTGTTTGCATTTCAATCTGTGATAATATCCTTGTGCAAAGGCATGAACCCCTTTTATAGTAAAAATCATTGTCCAATGCATTTTCACAATAAAATCATTGTCCAATGCATTTTAAAAATCATTGTCCAATGCATTTTCACATAAAAATCATTGTCCAATGCATTTTCAATAAAAATCATTGTCAATGCATTTCATAATAAAATCATTGTCCAATGCATTGTCCAATGCATTTTCATGGTAAAAATCATTGTCCAATGCATTTTCATAGTAAAAATCATTGTCCAATGCATTTTCATAGTAAAAATCATTGTCCAATGCATTTTATAAAAAATCATTGTCCAATGCATTTTCAAAGTAAAAATCATTGTCCAATGCATTTCATAATAAAAATCATTGTAAAAATCATTGTCCAATGCATTTTCATAATAAAAATCATTGTCCAATGCATTTCAAAGTAAAAATCATTGTCCAATGCATTTTCATAATAAAAAATTGTCATTTTCATAGTAAAAATCATTGTCCAATGCATTTTCATGGTAAAAATCATTGTCCAATGCATTTTCATAATAAAAATCAATGCATTTTCAAAGTAAAAATCATTGTCCAATGCATTTTCATAATCATTGTCCAATGTATAAAAATCATTGTCCAATGCATTTTCATAGTAAAAATCATTGTCAATGCATTTTCATATAAAAATCATTGTCCAATGCATTTTCATAGTAAAAACTGATCACGGACCCTATTGCCCTTTTAGCAAACCCCCAAAACCTTTTTATCATATATCTGATTGATGGCAATCCCCAACCCTTTTTTCATATGGGTGCTAGAAGGCGGTGGCTGAGGGTCTACATGTCCTTGGAATGGCGTTAAACTCTGATGGTGAGGTTCAAGGTCTGGGGAATGTGGAGCACCCCTTCATCACCATTGCTCCCTGGTCCACCCTGACCCAGAGTGGTAGTACCTGTTAGGGTCCCATCTATGGGTTAAATAGAAAAATGTATTTATAAAAAAAAAATTGAGAATCCAGTAAGAAGGGCTTCATTTCAAAACTTTGTCGGCATTAAATGATCCACTGAGGTTGATATGCCGTAGACCAAACAAACCAAACCAAAATCCCTCTTAGCTATATGATGTTAAACTGCATCTAATGGTGAAGTTTAAATTTTGGAGCTCTTGGTAGTATGGAGTTCCCTTCATCACCATTACTCCCAGCTCCACTTGTTCTGGCTATGACATTAAATACAGTCAGCTGGTCATGTCAAGCTCTAGCACCTAAATCCTGGTGTTAGAGCAGTCCATGATATGCAACACTCCTCGACGTGAAACACTCCTCTTTGGCCTTTACTTAGGCTAGACAGGTGGTTGGAGAGTTCCCTTTGGCTGATTTCATCAAGCCCTAGCACCTATATGATTGTCCCAACTCTATTGCCCTTATGGCAAGCCCAAACTCTTTTTATCATATATATATTTACCAACCTTTCCGCACGAGCAGGATGTGACACAAGGTCAATTTATTAAGCAGAGTTTAACAGGTTTGAATTCAGAGTTTTCCTTCTCCTAGACTGGTTTAGCCTGGTTAAGAGTTCAGTCTGCCCTCCTATTTACCCATAGCTGGAGGAGAATTGGATTCATACCTTTCCCAAGGTATTAGCGCCATGTGAAATCCAAACAGCTTCGTCGAGGAATTGAACTCTGGTCGACGAGTCCATTTCCTACGGCTCTAACCATTAGGCCACGCACCTCCTCTTTTTATCATATATGTGCTTAGAAGGCAGTGGCTGAGGGTCTTAGTGTCCTGGGTATGACATTAAACTCTATCTGAGAAGTTTCAATTACTCTGACCTGGAGTGGTAGTACCTGTTAGGGTCCCATCTATGGGTTGAATAGAAAAAAATGAGTTTTATAAATTTAAAGAGATTTTTTTTTTTAAGTTGATTACCCATCAAGAATGAATAAAACAAAATGTCCTTGGCATAAAATAACCCAACAAGGGTTGATATGCCATAAAATCCAATTAACCGACTGACCAACCAACCAGAGGGCACATCAGTCAAAACTTTGTATGATATAACAATAAAGATGAGGCCAACAGTCCAGAAAATCTAAATAATACAAAAGTCTCTTTTTGTATTGTTATTGATTGCTGCCCCATTACTTTTGCCCTATTACTTTGTGTAATTCTTTTAGGGAGAGAGCAATTCTAATTGAGAAAAAAAAAACTCCAATCATAAACAATCTTATCCCACTTCAAACGAATATACACACTCTACTGATTTTTGAAGTGCATTGAAGTAGATATAAATTGGAATGTAATAACAATTTTAAAAGCCCTCGTTATTTCAGGGTTTTTTTTTTTTTAATCTCTAGTTTTATTTTTATTTCTTGAATTTTTAGTCTAATTTTTTTTTTTTTTAAATCTAAAAAAAAAAAAACTTTTTTTTTTACTTTATTTTTTTTACTTTATTTTTTTTTACTTTTTTTTACGTTATTTTTTTTACGTTATTTTTTTTTACTTTATTTTTTTTACATTATTTTTTTTTTTTTTTACTTTTTTTTTTACTTTATTTTTTTTTTACTTTATTTTTTTTTACATTATTTTTTTTTTACTTTATTTTTTTTTATTCTTTTTTTTTTATTTTTTATTTTTATTTTTATATTTTATCTTATTTTTTTAAATTTTCATATTTTATTTTAAAATCTTTTTGTTTTTCATTAAAAAATTTTTCCCCCTCTTTTTAAAGATATCATTTTGAAAATTATTAAAAAAAATTTTTTTTGTAAGTGTTACCAGTATTTGTTAAAAACTTTTTTTTTTTTTTTTTTTTTTTTTTTTTTGTATATTTCAAATCTAATTAATTCAACTTTGAAACATTGAAACATAATTATTTCACTCAAAGAATGGTATGCATACCAATGCTGGTATGTGAACCATACGCTGCTTCTATTGGGTTTACTTTTCATAGCTTTAATAAATAGTCGGGTGTGTGTGTGTATTGAGCACTTTTTAGAAAACTCGCCCGGTGTATTTTCTTTTGGCCAATCCATAAGATACTGATGATTACTTTCAGAAAGTACGGATGTGCCGGTCTTTTCTTTTTAAAAATTTTTTCCCCCATGTTAGTTTGTAAAAAAAACAATTTTTATTTTGAAAGACTGAATTACCTGTTTTTTTTCCCCACACCAATAGAGTTTAGAAGTAAAAAATGAATATATATATATTCATTTTGGAGAAAAGTAGACAAACACATACACATACTCATTCACCGTGACCCATCCCCATCATCCAACATTCTGGACCCACACCTGCATCACCATATAAACACTCCCCATCTAGAGAGAAGAAAATCCACTACCCACTAGATAGATAGATAAAAGGATATGAAAACACAATGCTATTAAAATGAAAATATTTTATATCATATTTCATTTTAAATATTTTATATCATATTTCATTTTAACAGCATTGTGTGTTTTCATATCCTTTTATCTATACTTATACTGTCGGATTCATTTCCTTACTCTTAACTTGTGTGTGTGTAATTTGAAAATTGAAGTAAATCCAACGTTATGTTGAAAGGAAAA
Organism: Doryteuthis pealeii; assembly: GCA_023376005.1. Lineage (NCBI taxonomy): Eukaryota > Metazoa > Mollusca > Cephalopoda > Myopsida > Loliginidae > Doryteuthis > Doryteuthis pealeii. The sequence goes on from CM042178.1 coordinate 7,858,096, forward strand.
ATAAACAAAGGAAAGAAAATGCTGAATGGATAAAATAGATTTACTAACACGTGTTTCCGCCAGGAGTTTGTTCATTTACATATGTATTCTATTTATTATTTTAAATATAAAATAAAATTATGATAGAAAACTACAAAATCTTTAAGCATAATGGCCTTCGTCAGAGTAAAATTTTTCCTTTCAACATGAATATATGCTGATAGGTAAGTGTCCTGCGTCCCTGACGTACAAAATCTAAAAGGATGCAGTAAAATTTTATCCGTGCGTCCCAGTGTTTTTCTTTTTTTTTTTTTCTTCCCTCACTATTTCAAGTTAACTGTAAATACATTTCAATAGTTTCTTAGAAATGAATTACATAGGATAGGTTACAAGGTAGGAGTTAGGTGGCTTTAGTTGCGACCCATAAATTTTCCCGTGGACTCGTTCAAAGTAAATGATGTACTAAACCAAAAAGCTATAAGCATCACACACAACACACACACACACACACATATACATATATATATATATATATATATATATATATATATATATATATAATGTGGGTGGGCTGAAAAGTTCATATGATGACATCATATCTGCTGTTTATGATTTTTTTTTACCAAGCACTGCAACACTGATGGAACAAGTGTGTACTGTGGAAAAAATAATCATTTGATCACTTTCTCTAAGAGTATCTTGGTCAGCCTACTAACACACACACACACACATATATATATATATATATATATATATATATATATAAATATAAATAAAACTCAAACAAACCACAGTCTTCAGATATTTAATCCTCAACTAACATATTACGCTAACAATATTAGCATAATAAGTACGTTAATGCTTCACACCTAAGCCCAAACCTGGTATAAGTATCTCCTACAACGGATACAAATACTAACATTCACCTCATAATATATATATATATATAAAGTCATCCACAGACAACGTGTTTAGATGTTTCATGTCTCATCAGTGTGGCTAGACACAACAACTAACTCCAACCTGAAGCGAACCCCGACTGACTTTACGCATGTCCGATCTGTTAACCTCTTGGCCATCGCCAGCTGCCGTTTAAGGAGTGGTGTTTTAACTGTTTCAAATATATACATCTGTGTATATATGAAAGTTTATTAAAGTCGCTCCTAAAGAGCTCTACCGGGTTTATGATTCCAAAAATTGTTCAAAATGGTACACACCATCCTTGTGAAGTGCCCATCTAACTTTTTTCCAAGTGTTTTGTTAGCCCAAGTGGTGCAACCATACAGTAGTATTGACACAGCTACAGCTTGAAAGAATTCCCATTTTTTTTCATTTTTATTTTAGCAGAGAGATCAGATTTCCAATTTATTATTCACAATGTTTTATTTTATATAAAACGGTGATGTTTTAAAAATCCTTTTTAGCTTTGAGAGTCAGCCGTTGCACACTTAAGGCGGTGCTACTTAAAGCATGTGTGTGTGGGGTGAGAGAGTGTTACTTAAAGTGTGTGTGAATGGGGGGGTAGAGTGTTACTTAAAGTGTGAGTGGGGGGGCTATACAGGCTAAGGTTGGTATGTGAACTATAAGCCACTGGTATATAATTTCCCTTTTTACATCTTTAATGACATTTCAAGTATATATTACCAAATGTTATTGGGTATTATTTTAGAAAGAAAGTAATGGTTAATTCCATGTCAAATCATCCAGGCCATGTCACACACCCCCTTTTAATTTTTCTGAAATTTTGTACACGTGTGGACTGTGTTAAAATTAGACATTCCCCAAAAGTTGGCAGAATTATGATGATTTTTAACTTTCAAAATTTGGGCTGTCTGTTACAAAAAATGGCGACTTTCTGTAAAATGAGTTCTAGTGCTTCCCTACTCCTAAAATTTGGTTTATAAAAGTATTTTTGCCCAAGGAATCCAAAAATGCCATCAAAAAAGTCTGAAAGTTAACTAGTTTTAAATTATTAATGATTTCTGATTTGTAAAATTTTAACTGATGTTGTAGCTTCGGTCCTGGGCAAACACCAAACTTTCTTTTTGGTACAAATAATGTTTAATATATATGAAATAATAATAGAAAAAAATTGTGTCTTAGATTCAGTGCCACATCGGAATATTGATCTTGTGAAAAAATCAGAAATCATTAATAACTTAAAATTGATTAACTTTCAGACTTTCTCGATAGCATTTTTGGATGTCTTGAGTAAAAATGCTCTTATAAACCAATCTTTAGTAGTAGGGAAGCTCTAGAACTTATTTTACAGACAAAAATAGATTACAAAACGTTGCCATTTTTTGCCACCCCCTCAAATTTGTTGTGCTAAAAATTGGCATAACTACGCCAATTCTTGGACTTGGAAGCTCAAATTTTGGGGATTGTCTAACTTTAAATTAATCCACACCTGTACAAAATTTCAGAAAAATTGAAGGGGGTGGGTGACTTGGCCTGGATGATTTGACATGGAATTGCCCTAATATAAAGATTTAACTCTTTTTTTTTCTTTCTTTCTTTCTTTTCATTGTGTTCGATTGAAACAGATTAGTGTTATCGCTTCCTCTCTGTCTTTTCCTCTCTGTCTTTTCCCTCTCTATCTTATATTTTTTCTGTGTAACATGTCATTTTTCTTCCCTTTCTTTCTTTATAATAAAAATGGAAATGGTCCATTATTTAGCTGAGGTGATGACACTCATAAGAAATAAGAATTCGGCAGATAACACCCCAAGATAATCAGGATTTACCTATTTTGCATTTCATCTTGGACTATTTGGATGGTCTCATTTTCAATAAGAAGTGTGTTGCAAGAAGATAACGGTCATACAATTAAGGAACATGAGTAATATAACACAAGTTAATTGATTTACTGATTTATTGAAAACTTATAGATTATTGGAAATGTTTTTTTTTTTTTTTTTTTTTTTTTTTTTTTTTGAGCGGAACGGCTTAGATTGCGAAATTTATTCACTAAAATTAAACTTGACTGCTGTAAATTGCTATAAATCGCTGTAACAATAAGTCAGGCAGGGTACAATATTTTATTATCAGCAGGTGCCGGTATACGGACAATTTCGCAAATTGGGTGATTTTGGATTAATTAATTATATCCCTTAATTAGTAAAAATCAATTTTTTTTTTTTTTTTTTGTTATTAAAATGTTTTGATTTAAACTTTTTGTTCCCGTGGTCATTCCTCATTGGGCCGATTGTATTAATTTATTTTTCTCTCTTCTTTGCAGGTAAGAATATTTTTGGTTTATTTCCATAGAATTCTAAGTCTGCAGAATTGGTAAGAAAATTTCTTTCTTCTGATATGTGTAATTTTGGAGGGAAAAAATCATTTGTATTATTTGGACTATTGTCCTCATCTTTATTGTTATCTGTTCAACGTTTCAGCCGATGTGCACTCTGACCTTTTTTGGTATTTCTTGTCACACTTGGAGCCCTCTTTTTGAACTCGGGAACCTTCTTGTCGTAATCGGGAGCCATCATGGAACTTTAAACCCAACCATTTATTCAATCCCTAGGGGTATCCTGTTCTTATTCCGCTAACCATAGCTGGGTACAAGTATTAAGCTGTGTTAATTATTATTCTAAGTTACTGTCACCCCTTGACCAGGATTGAACCTGCAGCTTGGAGATAACTCACTTCGAACTGTATTAACCCAACGTCTATATCCACTATGCTATGTGTCCAAAATCTTAACAATCTTAAGGAATTGAAAGTGAACTAGCAAGACCTGTGGATATACCACAGTATGATAATTTGATTATTACAATTTTTTTTTTTTTTTTTAACACCAGATAATCAGGTGGCTGAGCAGTCCATAACTTGTAAAACTCCACTTTAGCCCTTTCTTGGGCTAGACGGGTGGTCGGAGAGACCCCCTTCGATCAATCGGCTGGTCACATCAAGCCCTAGCACCTATATGATTGTCCCAACCCTTTTTATCATATAGGTACTAGAAGGTAGTGGCTGAGGGTTTTCATGTTCTGGGAATGACATTAAACTCTATCTGATAGTGAGGTTCCAGTTCTGGAAGTTTGGGGAATGTGAAGCACCCCTTCCTCACCATTGCTCCCTGGTCCACTCTGACCCGGAGTGGTAGTACCTGTTAGGGTCCCATCTCTGGGTTAAATAGTAAATTTATTTATAAAAAAATTGAGTACCCATTTATAAATGACTTTATTTCAAAACTTCATTGGCATTAAATGACCCAACTGAGGTTGATATGCCGTAAAACAAACCAAACCAACCAACTTCATTTCTCTCTACCTACCAAAAAATTTTGTTAACATTTTTTAATACCATTAAGATTCAGACTTGTTGTCTCTTCTTGTGAAAGATTTTGATTAGCTAATTGTTCACCCGGGATGACCACTTCTTGGGGGGGGGGTCGCCGTATTAATCCGCCCTTGGGTTGCTAGGGAACAGAAATCATCAAGTGTACTTCCAGCCCTGCCCCCTCACACCCACAATACATCATCAGGCAGCATCTCAAAGCTGTAGGGTCAGGTGAGGTTAGTCCCTGATGATCGGTGGATGTATAATGGTAATGTGGGGTGGTGAGGGGCAGGCTGGAACGGTACCTTGATGATTTCTGTTTCCCTAGCAACACCAGGGCGGATTAATTACGGCGACCCCCCCCCCCAAGAAGTGGTCTCCCGGGTGAACAATTAGCTAATCAAACATCCTTTCACAAAGAAGAGACAACAAGTCTGAAATCTTAATGGTAATTGAAAATCATGTTAACTAAAAAAAATTTTTTGGTAGGTAGAAGAGAAAATGAAAGTTGGTTGGTTTGGTTTGTTTTACGGCAGTAATTCAACCTCAGTTGGGTCATTTAATGCCAAATGAAGTTTTGAAATAAAAGTCATTTATAATGGGTACTAAGCGGTCTCTTTGAATTTTTTTATAAATAAATTTTAAACTATTTTAACACCAGAGATGGGACCCTAACAAGGTACTAACCCACTCGGGTCAGAAGTGGACCAGGGAGCAAATGGTGAGGAAGGGGTGCTTCACATTCCCCAAACTTTCCAGAACTGGAACTCACTATCAGATAGAGTTTAAATTCATCTCCGAGAACAATGAAAACCCTGCAGCCACTACCCTTCTAGGTACCTATATGATAAAAGGGTTGGGGACAAGTCATATAGGTTGCTAGGGCTTGATGTGACAGCCGAGTTGATCGAAGGGGGTCTCTCCGCCACCCGTCTAGCCCAAGAAAGGGCTAAAGTGGAGTTTTACAAGTTATGGACTGCTCAGCCACCTGATTATCTGGTTGTTAAAAAAAAAAAAAAAATTTTGTACCATAATCAAACATTAATCATACTGTGGTAATAATTACACAGGTCTTGCTAGTTCACGTTTCCCAATTGCCTTAAGAATTTGATTAAAGATTTTGGACCACATTAGCATAGTGGCATATAGACCGTTGGCGTTAATACAGTTCGAAGTGGAAGTTATTCTCCAAAGCTGCAGGTTCAATCCTGGTCCAAGGGTGAACAGTAAACTTAGAAAATAATACATCTAAACACAGCTTTAATACTTGTACCCAGCTATGGTTAGCGGAATAAGAAACAGGATACCTAGGGATTGAATAAATGGTTGGTTTTTTAAAAAGTTTTCCCCCATTTGATGGCTCCCGATTACGACAGAAGGTTTTACGAGTTCAAAAAGAGGGCTCCAAGTGTAGACAAGAAATACCCCAAAAAAAGGTCGAGTGCAACCAATCGCTGAAACGTTGGGACAGATTAACAATAAAAGAATTGAGGACAATAGTCCAAATAATACAATGATTTTTTCCCTCAAAATTACACTATCAAAGAAGAAAGACCATTTTCTTACCAATTCTGCGAACTAGAATTCTAAAATGGAAATAAAACCAAAAAATATTCTACTGCTAAAAGAAGAGAGAAAAAATAAATTAATAAACAATCGGCCCAATGAGGAATGACCACGGGAACAAAAGTTTAAATTAATATTTTTTCAAACAACATTTTAAATAAACAAAAAAAAAAAAAAAAATTGATTTTTTACTAATTAAGGGATATAGTTAATTAATCCAAAATCACCCAATTTTGCCGAAATTGTCCGTATACTCGGTCACGCTGCTGATAATAAAATATTGGTACCCTGCTGATTAATTGTTATCAGCGGATTTATAGCAATTAACAGCAAGTCAAGTTTAATTTTAGTGAATAAATTTCGCATCTAAAGCCGGTTCCGCCAAAAAAAAAAAAAAAAAAAAAAAAAAAAACATTTACAATAATCTTAAGTTTTCAATAAATCAGTACTTCAATTAACTTGTGTTATATTACTCATGTTCCTTATTGTTATGACCGTTATCTTTCTTGCAACACACTTCTTATTGAAATGAGACATCCAAATACGTCAAGAGAAATGCACAAATAGGTAAATCCTGATTATCCTTGGGTGTTTATCTGCGAATTCTTATTTCTATATGAGTGTCATCACCTCAGCTAAATAATGGACCAATCTTCCATTTTTATTATAAAGAAAGAAAAGGGAAAAAAAAATGAACATGTTACAACAGAAAAGATAATAAGATAGAGAGGGAATAGACAGAGAGGGAAAGACCAGAGAGGAAAGCAGGCGCCAACAGCTACATACTGTTTCAAACTCGATAACACAAATGAAAAGAAAGAAAGAAAAGAAAAAAAAAGTAGTTAATCTTATATTAGGCAAATTCCATGTCCAAGATCATCAGGCCAAGTCACCCAACCCCCGTGTCAATTTTTATGCCAATTTTGTACAGGTGTGAGATTTTTATTAAAAGTTAGAACAATGCCCCAAAAAGTGGCTTCTCATAGTCCATAGAGATTGCCGTAGTTATGCCAATTTTTTAGCACAACAAATTTGAGGGGGTGGCAAAAAAATGGCAAACGTTTTGTAATCTATTTTTGTCTGTAAAATAAGTTCTAGAAAGCTCCCTACTGACTAAAGAATTGGTTTATAAAGAGCATTTTTTATCTGAAACTCAAGACAACTAAATCCCAAGAAAATGCTATCGAGAAAAAAGTCTGAAAGTTAATCAGATTTTAAAGTTATAATTGATTTCTGATTTTTTCAAAGATCAAATATTCCCGATGTGGCACTGAATCTAAGACAAGCAATTTTTTTTTCTATTTTATTTCATATATATTAAACATTATTTTGTACAAAAAGAAAGGTTTGGTGTTTGCCCAGGACCGAAAGCTACAACATAGTTTAAATTTTACCAAATCAGAAAATCATTAATAATTTAGAAAACTAGTTAACTTTCAAGACTTTTTTTGATGGCAATTTTGGACTATGCCTTGGGCAAAAATTACTTTTTATAAACAAATTTTAGGATAGGGAAAGGCACTAGAACTCATTTTACAAAGAAAGTCAGCCATTTTTTCTTGTAACCAGACGCCAAATTTTTGAAAGTTAAAAATCATCATAAATTCTGGCCAACTTTTGGGGAATGATCTAATTTTGAAAAACAACAGTCCACACGTAACAAAATTTCAGAAAAATTAAAAGGGGGGTGTGTGACATGGCCCTGGAATGATTTGACATGGAATTAACATCATTACTTTCTTCTCTAAAATAATATCCCAATAACATTTGGTAATATATACTTGAAATGTCATGTAAGATGTGAAAAAGGGAAATTATGAATACCAGTGGCTTATAGTTCACATACCAACCTTAGCCTGTATAGCCCCCCCAACTCATAACACTTTAAGTACACTCTACCCCCCATTCACACACACTTTAAGTAACAGACTCTCTCACCCCACACACACATGCTTTAAAGGTAGCCCGCCTTAAGTGTGCAACGGCTGACTCTCAAGCTAATAAAGTGATTTATTAAAAACCCCACTCCACCGTTTTATAAATAAAACATTGTGAATAACTAAATTGGACATCTTGATCTCTCTGCTAAAAATAAAAATGAAATAAAAATGGAATTCTTTCAAGCTGTAAGCTGTGTCAATACTACTGTATGGTTGCACCACTTGGGCTAAACAACATACACTTGGGAAAAAAAGTAGATGGGCACTCTCACAGAGGATGGTGTTGCACCTTTTGATACAATTTTTTGGAATCATAGAACCCGGTATGAGGCTCTTTTAGGAAGCGACTTTAATCAAACTTTCATAATATACACAGATCGTATCCATAATTTGAAGACAGTTATAGAACAACCCAACTCCTTAACGACGGCAGCTGGCGATGGCCCAAGGGGTTAACAGATCGGACCATGCCGTAAAAGTCCAGTCCGGGGTTAAGAACTTCCAAGGTTGGAGTTCGTTGTTGTGTCTGCCACACTGTATGAGACATGAAAGACACACGTTTGTCTGTGGATGACTTTATATATAATATATATAAGTATGGCAGGGTTGATGTTTAGTAATTTGTATGCCGGTTGTAGGAGATCACAGTACAGGATTTGG
>CM042178.1:7866627-7904127 GCA_023376005.1 Doryteuthis pealeii
AAGAGATTGTTTTTTCACTAGGTGCTCTAACTTGGTCGCACTGCAGCAGCTAAATGGTCGTCCCTGGTGTCCACCAACACGGCGCGAGCTCTCTCAATTAGATCTCTCAAAGTCAGGGTCTCCATCCTGGTTGACAACCGGAGGAGTCCCTTGACATGGCTCAGTAGCCCATTGAAAAGGCGCTCTTCATCCAACATTCTGGCAGCATGCTGCAAATCGGTTAGGAATTCCTAACCGATTTGCACAGTCTCTCCTGTGGCGCGTGGTGAATTATTCGAATGCCATGAACGAATCCGTTCCATAGGCTTTTAGAAGAGCGCGTTTGATCTCCTCAACATCATCTCGTTGCTCTTTCGATAGCTGCCAATATGTTTCTCGGGCCGCGCCTTTTAACCGTAGTGGCAGAACCCGCTCTATCTTGGTTATCTCGCAAAGGTCGCAAGTCTTCCAACCATTCCAGTATCGGTGCATCCGTTGCCGCACCGCTAAACTAGACGGGCGGTCGGAGAGGTCCTCTCCAATCAATCGGTTGGTCACTTCAAGCCCTAGCATCTATATGATTGCCCCAACTCTATTGCCCTTATGCCAAGCCCCAACCCCTTTTTATCATATGGGTGCTAGAAGGCAGTGGCTGAGGGTTTTCATATCCTGGGAATGACGTTAAACTCTATCTGATGGTGAGGATCCAGTTTTGGAGGTTTGAGGAATGTGGAGCACACCTTCATCACCATTGCTCACTGGACCACTCTGACCCGGAGTGGCATTACCTGTTAAGGTCCCATCTATGGGTTAAATAGAAAAATGTATTTATAAAAAAAAAATTGAGAATCCAGTAAGAAGGACTTTATTTCAAAACTTTGTTGGCATTAAATGATCCACTGAGGTTGATTACATTTGATATATTTACTTAAGAGCTATTGTAATATAATTCAATATATAAGAAATATAATAATCTTGATGTAACTTTTTTTTCTTTTTTTTTCTTTCCTTCTTTTCATTGTGTTCAATTGAAACAGATTAGTGTTATCGCTTCCTCGTGGTCACCTCCTCTCTATCTTTTCCCTCTCTATCTTATATTTTTTCTGTGTAACATGTCATTTTTCTTCCCTTTCTTTATAATGGAAATAGTCCATTATTTAACTGAGGTGACGACACTCATAAGAAATAAGAATTTGGCAGATAAACGCCCAAGATAATCTGGATTTACCTTTTTCATCTTGGACTATTTGGATGTCTCATTTTTAATCAGAGGTGTGTTGCAAGATGATAACGGTCATAAATTAAGGAACACGAGTAATATAACACAAGTTAAATTGATTTACTGATTTATTGAAACTTATAGATTATTGGAAATGTTTTTTTTTTTTTTTTTTTTTTTTTTTTTTTGTTATTAAAATGCTTGTGATTTAAATTTGTTGTTCCTGTAGTCATTCCTCATTGGGCCGATTGTATTAATTTATTTTTCTCTTTTCTTTGCAGGTAAGAATATTTTGGTTTATTTCCATAGAATTCTAAGTCTGCAGAATTGGTAAGAATATTTATTTCTTCTGATATTTTGGAGGGAAAAAATCAATGGTATTATTTGGACTATTGTCCTCATCTTTATTGTTATCTCTACAACGTTTCAGCCGATGTGCACTCTGACCTTTTTTGGGTATTTCTTGTCACACTTGGGAGCCCTCTTTTTGAACTCGGGAACCTTCTTGTCGCAATCGGGAGCCATCATGGAACTCTGACCCCAACTATTTATTCAATCCCTGGGGGTATCCTGTTCTCATTCCGCTAACCATAGCTGGGTACAAGTATTAAGCTGTGTTAATTATTATTCTAAGTTACTGTCACCCTTGACCAGGATTGAACCTGCAGCTCAGAGATAACTCACTTCGAACTGTATTAACCCAACGTCTATATCCACTATGCTATGTGTCCAAAATCTTAAGAATCTTAAGGAATTGAAAGTGAACTAGCAGGACCTGTGGATATACCACAGTATGATAATTTGATTATTACAATTTTTTTTTTTTTAACACCAGATAATCAGGTGGCTGAGCAGTCCATAACTTGTAAAACTCCACATTAGCCCTTTCTTGGGCTAGACGGGCGGTCGGAGAGACCCCCTCCGATCAATCGGCTGGTCACATCAAGCCCTAGCACCTATATGATTGTCCCAACCCTTTTTATTATTTGGGTGCTAGAAGGCAGTGGCTGAGAGTCTTCATGTCCTGGGAATGACGTTAAACTCTATCTGATGGTGAGGTTCCAGTTTTGGAGGTTTGGGGAATGTGGAGCACCCCTTCATTACCATTGCTCCCTGGTCCACTCTGACCTGGAGTGGTAGAACCTGTTAGGGTCCCATCTATGGGTTAAATAGAAAAATGTGTTTATAAAAAAATTGTATTATCTATTAAGAATTGATTTATTTCAAAACTTTATCGGCATTAAATGACCAACTGGGTTGATATGCCACAAAACAAACCAAACCAACCAACCGAGTTCATTTCTCTCTAACTACCAAAAAATTTTGTTAACGTTTTTAATACCATTAAGATTCAGACTTGTTGTCTCTTCTCATGAAAGATTTTGATTAGCTAATTGTTCACCCGGGATGACCACTTCTTGGGGGGTGGGGGTCGCTGTATTAATCCGCCCTTGGGTTGCTAGGGAACAGAAATTATCAAGTGTACTTCCAGCCGTGCCCCTCACACCCACACACATCATCAGGCAGCATCTCAAAGCTGTAGGGTCAGGTTAGTCCCTGATGTCTGAGGCATTCAAAAAAGGAGCTGATGGTAGGTGTGGTGCACCTTCACAGCAAAACAATGTCCCTGGCCTAGCACTAGATAGACTCCCTTACTGTCCAACTGATACTGACAATATTATATACCCACTCAATATCTCTGGTATATAATGGAGAGACACAAAGAGAACACAGACACAGAGTGAGAGAGACACAGAGACACACATACACAGAGAGAGAGAGACAGAGAGACACACACACACACACACAGAGAAAAAACAGAGAGAGAGAGACACACACACCACACACAGACAAAAACAGAGAGAGACAGAGAGAGAGACACACACACAGAAACAGAGAGACTCAGACTCAGACAGAGAGAGAGAGAGAGAGAGACTCAGACAGAGAGAGAGAGAGAAGACTCAGACAAAAACAGAGAAACTCAGAGAGAGAGAGAGAGAAAAAACGGAGAAACCTGAGAGAGAGAGAGAGAAACAAGAGAGAGAGAGAGAGAGAGAGAAACAACAGAGAGAGAGGAGAGAGAGAGAGAGAGAGAAACACAGAGAGAGAGAGAGAGAGAAGACCAGAGAGAGAGAGAAACACAGAGAGAGAGAGAGAACACAGACAGAGAGAGAAACACAGACAGAGAGACACATACAGAGACAGAGATAGACAGAGACTAGAGAATAGACAGACTAGAGATGAGATGATGATGAGGCTCCTTACTTGTTAAATTTCTATTTCGTAGGTTGCCATGTTTCTCTTGTTGGGCTGATCCTGTGGGTTGCTTGTTTGAGTTGGTTTCTTCGGGAAGGTCATTTCTTGTTTAAATGAATCAACAAGACTTTCTTGTTTTTCTTAAGCCTTTTATTTAAAACAACCCAACTCTGGATTTGACCACGCATAACATCTTGAGGGCTGACAATATCGTCCACTCTCCTGGAATGTCTAGTCACATCTTAACTAAAAACTATCCCACGCCTGTAATCACGTGCATCCGGACTGTTGTTCTCATCATTATTGTTTTTTTATATATATATTATATATATATATATATATAAATATATTACTAGCAGCGGCTACCCAGCGAAGCCCGGGTTAGAGGAGATAGAACATGGCCTTATAAATCATTTGCAGATATATTACTACTGAATAGCGAGTTCGATTCTCGCAGGATGACCTATAAAAATCACCACGTAAAAAAAATCTTAATTTAATCTGTCCTGGTGGGAGGTCAGGGAATTTTCTTTTCGTCAGAGTCGAGGAAATGACATCCCATAATGATATAGTAAGAAATTTTAATTCAATGATTAACTAATTTTAAAAAAATAAAATATAAATGACGGGATTTGCTAAACTTCAAATTAATATTTGTAAAATGATAAATAATCTTTAAAAAAAAAAAAATAACATTATTAATTCAAAGCGTAGCCGATCGATTGTCAAATTATTATAGTAAAGTATACTATACTATAAATTTGATAACAATTTGAGTTTTCAGGTATTTCCGTGAAATGTATTAGGTAATGACTCGAAAATTATACTAAATTATTCCTTACTTTTAGGATTGAAATATGTTTGAAAGAAATTCTATTTTAATTGGTTCTCATTAGTCGTAATTTGCAATTAAGTAAAAAAAATCTACATTAGAGACTTCTCTGAAGTCTTTCTAACGTATTATCATAACCAGTTTTGGCCACTAAACCCAAAACCATACATTTAATTCTTATAGACTTCTTGAGGTTGATATGCCATAAAAACAATAAAGATGAGGACAACAGTCTGAAATCAGTCTAGTTTCATGAGACGTGTATCTTTATCAAAGTCTTTTCTTTTCTCTGCAGATTATAATAATAATATAATTCCTAATAATGAACGGACAGAATCTATTGATTGTAGCAATGCGGCTTTTCGGGTTGCATGTACTTTTTTTTTTTTTTTTTTTACTGAACTGACAATATTTTATTTAATATTGAGAAATCAGTCAGATATATCCGCACTTGGGACAAATAAATACATGTTTTTTTTTTTTTTTTTTTAATTTTTTTTTAATAGGGACTAAAAGAATAGAAACCATGTGGAAGTTGTCTATTTTTTTTGTTTTTAATTTTTTTTTTTAATAGGGACTAAAAGAATAGAAACCATGTGGAAGTTGTCTATTTTTTTTTTCTTTTAATTTTTTTTTTTAATAGGGACTAAAAGAATAGAAACCATGTGGAAGTTGTCTATTTTTTTTTCTTTTAATTTTTTTTCTATATTTGATTTATTTGTTAAGTTACTTCTGCTGTGAATATTCATGTATTTTTCTTCTTTTTTAATTTTCTTTTTTATTAGTCTAACAGATATTTTTCTTATTATATGAGCATCACTTTAGGGCCAGGCAGCTCAATTGGTAGAGTGTCTGGCTGGGAAACTCAAGGTTCCTGGTTTGATACCAGCCCTTTACCATACTTTTTAATATTTGAGTGGAATTCGTGGATAAGTCCACCAAAGTTCAAGTCCCGAGTATTTTCGGCACTTCGAAGTGCCATCATCAGGGGTGATGTGTTCCAGTTTTTTCAAATTATATCAATGTGGAGGCTGGAAGGAGAAGAATTGATGAGAAAAGTGTTATAGGCATTTTAAAATGTGTGTACTGCATTGGAATTTAATTTTTTTTTTTTTTAGTCTAACAGATATTTTTGTTATTTTATAAGCATCACTTTAGGGTCGGTGCAGCTCAGTTGGTAGAGTGTCTGGCTGGGAACCTCAAGGTTCCTGGTTTGATACCAGCCCTTGACAACTCAGCGAATGAGTAGCACAGAGTAGATCTGTGCAGTTATGTGAGGAGCTGATAGTAGGCATGACGTTCCGCTAAAAAAGCAAATACAATCTCCTTGGTCTAGCGCTAGTGAAAAGGGGATAGACTCCCCCGCTGTTTAGCTGATACCAAGTTTAGTCCACCCCAACAACTTTTTTTATATTTTATTAACATTTGTAGCAATAAAGCAAAACGATTTGGTTTTGTTTGAATTATGGCATATCAACTCTTTTTGGGTTATTTAATGCTGAAGCCATAGAGGACACCCACATACAAGGGCGTGACAGTGCACACATATATAAATATAGAGAAAGATAGATATTTTTAATTTCTATTTCTTATGAGCATCATCACCTTAGCTAAATAAATAAGGGACCATTCCATATTTATTATAAATAAAGGGAAGAAAAAGGACATGCTACACACAAAAAATATAAGAGAAAGTAGGGGAAAGATAGGGGTAGTGATACCACTAATCTGTTTCAATCGAACATAATGAAAAGAAAGAAAAAAAAAAGGTGAGAGTTGGATCAAGATTGTTATACTTTTTACATATTGAACTATTTAGCAATAGCTCTTAAGTAAACATATCAAATGGTGTAAAAATTATATTATCATACTGTGGTATATCCACAGGTCCTGCTAGTCAAGATTATTATACATATTGAACTATTTAGCAATAGCTCTTACGTAAACATATCAAATGTCGTAATAATTATATTATCATACTGTGGTATATCCACAGGTCCTGCTAGTCAAGATTATTATACATATTGAACTATTTAGCAATAGCTCTTAAGTAACATATAAATGGTGTAAAATTATATTATCATACTGTGGTATATCCACAGGTCCTGCTAGTCAAGATTATTATACATATTGAACTATTTAGCAATAGCTCTTAAGTAAACATATCAAATGGTGTAAAATTATATTATCATACTGTGGTATATCCACAGGTCCTGCTAGTCAAGATTATTATACATATTGAACTATTTAGCAATAGCTCTTAAGTAAACGTATCAAATGTCGTAATAATTATATTATCATACTGTGGTATATCCACAGGTCCTGCTAGTCAAGATTATTATACATATTGAACTTTTAGCAATAGCTCTTTAAGTAAACGTATCAAATGTCGTAATAATTATATTATCATACTGTGGTATATCCACAGGTCCTGCTAGTCAAGATTATTCATATTGAACTATTTAGCAATAGCTCTTAAGTAAACGTATCAAATGTCGTAATAATTATATTATCATACTGTGGTATATCCACAGGTCCTGCTAGTTAAGAGTTAAATCAAGATTATTATACTTTTTGAGGTTATTTCCTATAAGTCCAATATGAACAAAGGGGAACCACTCTTGACTGATAAATTATTTATTTTCCCATTAAACTAACCCTAACCCCGTATTCTTTTTTCCTAGTAGATCAATAAATAAATAAATGAATAATTTATCAGTCAAGAGTGGTTCCCCTTTGTTTATGTTGGACTTATAGGAAATAACCCTTTTTGCATATTGAACTATTGGCAATAGCTCTTATCAAATGTAATAATTAAATGATCATACTGTGGTATATCCACAGGTTCTGCTAGTCTTCATTTACTTATCTATTTAATTTTTCTTTAGTTTGTTTTGACGGATATTTTTTTTTTTTTTTTTTGTTATTATACGGACATTGCTCAAACTTTTGGCGGCTTTTTCTAATCGATTAAATGATAAATATTTGTATAAAGTAGGCAAAACGTCTACAAACGAGGTCGAGGTCGGGTTGCAAAGATAGGGGTGGGGGGTGGTGGCAAATAATTGATTGATAGTTCTGTGCAAAAACAATTCACTGCCTATTTGGCGGCACTGGCATTAATTGTATATATATTTGGCAACCCTAGTAATTTTTTTTTTATTTACCTAAACCATGGGTAGGATGTTACACAAGGGACTGTCGGATTGGGCCTATCCAATTGCCCGTCTAGTTCAAGTAAGGGGGCGAAGGGGAGGGTTGCATATCAAGGGATCTGCGGGACTATCTTGCTAACCATTACAACCATGTTTGAAATGCCCAAGCAGAGTAGTTGTATGATCCTTTTATAACTCTGAAGATATCTGTTTTAGTTATATGATACTGTTTGTACGTTTAATGCATTTGGATGTGAGTCCGTGTCGACTTAAAGTATATTTATTCCGCCCTGTCGGCTGGGGCGTTAGAATGCACCGACTGCACCTCTGCAGAGGGGTAAGACTCCCCCAAATGGTGGCAACCCATGATGCTTAAGGATAGTTTTGGTGGATGAGCAGTCCACGACATGCAACACTCCACTTAGGCTTGACGGGTGGTCGGAGAGGCTCCTTCCAATCAATCGGCTGGTCACGTCAAGCCTTAGCACCTATATGATTGCCCCAACCCTTTTTATCATATGGGTGCTAGAAGGTGTTGGCTGAGGGTCTACATGTCCTGGGAATGACATTAAACTCTATCTGATGGTGAGGTTCCAGTTCTGGAGGTTTCGGGAATGTGTAGCACCCATTCATCACCATTGCTCCCTGGTCCACTCTGATCTGGAGTGGTAGTACCTGTTAGGGTCCCATCTATGGGTTAAATAGAAAAATGTATTTATGAAAGCAAATTGAGTGTCCATTAAAATAATTTATTTCGAAACTTTATCGGCATTAAATGACCCACTGAGGTTGATATGCTGTAAAACAACCAAAACAAACCCATCTATGGATTAAATAGAATAAATAAGTTACAAAAATTGAGTTTGAATTGATAAAAATTTTTTGAATATCCGTCAAGAATGAACTAGACCGTTTTTTGTGGTCAGTATTCGGGCAATCACTGGACGGCCAATATTGGAATGTAGTACTAACTTTTATAAAAAATTTTACCGTCCCCGGCAAACTGTCCTGGATAACGTATTGATCGTCCCGGATGTCGAGCCCTGGTTCGCATGTGTCGTGTAATGATGTCTGACTTTGATTCATGACCCTCAAGCTTTCCTATGCATAGATCTTAATCCCCCCCCCTCTAGGTTCTCCGGCTGGTAATCTGTGCCGCTTGTTCACTGGAGGGCCTGACTTTAATTCATGAATGTCCGATGTGTAGATATAAGCCTGTATCACTTTGCCCCCCTTTAGGCTCCCGGAGTGGTAATGTGTGCCGCTGGTTCCATGGAGGGCAAGGTCAGGTCGAAATGCTGTAGCATTTGGCATGTACTGACGCCTAACTTTGTTTCCTGACTCTTGAGCCATCCTATGCGTAGATATAAGATATAGCTCGAGGGTCATGAAACAAAGTCAGGTGTCAGTACATGCCAAAAGGCTACCGGATTTCGGCCTGACCCTGCCTGTTATTAAAAAAAAAGGAGAAATTTATTGCTTTAAACTCCATTTTTTTTTTTTCTAGTTGTGGAATGTGTTCTCTAAATAGTTTGTAGTGTGTATATCTGGATTCAAATACAATAAAATTTTTTAGAGAAAATCATATGCATAAGCATAATTTGTTTAAGAAATATTTGCATTAGTATTATTTGTATTATTCAGACTATTGTCCTCATCTTCATTGTTATCTGTACAACGTTTCAACTGATGTGCCCTCCAGCCTTTGCTCCAATAATGTTAGGATAAACGCAGTTTTGTTGTTACCATATAGTATGTGGCCTACGAAATCATGTCTCTCTTATAGTATGTGGCTTACCTTTTGAATGTGGCCTACGAAATCATGTCTCTCTTACAGTATGTGGCTTACCTTTTGAATGTGGCCTACGAAATCATGTCTCTCTTATAGTATGTGGCTTACCTTTTTGAATGTGGCCTACGAAATCATGTCTCTCTTATAGTATGTGGCTTACCTTTTGAATGTGGCCTACGAAATCATGTCTCTCTTATAGTATGTGGCTACTTTTTGAATGTGGCCTACGAAATCATGTCTCTCTTATAGTATGTGGCCTTTTGAATGTGGCCTACGAAATCATGTCTCTCTTATAGTATGTGGCTTACCTTTTGAATGTGGCCTACGAAATCATGTCTCTCTTATAGTATGTGGCTTAGCTTTTGAATGTGGCCTACAAAATCATGTCTCTCTTATAGTATGTGGCCTACCTTGATGTGGCCTACGAAATCATGTCTCTCTTATAGTATGTGGCCCTTTTGAATGTGGCCTACGAAATCATGTCTCTCTTATAGTATGTGGCCAACCTTTTGAATGTGGCCTACGAAATCATGTCTCTCTTATAGTATGTGGCTTAGCTTTGAATGTGGCTACAAAAATCATGTCTCTCTTATAGTATGTGGCCTACCTTTTGAATGTGGCCTACGAAATCATGTCTCTCTTATAGTATGTGGCCAACCTTTTGAATGTGGCCTACGAAATCATGTCTCTCTTATAGTATGTGGCCTTTTGAATGTGGCCTACGAAATCATGTCTCTCTTATAGTATGTGGCTTACCTTTTGAATGTGGCCTACGAAATCATGTCTCTCTTATAGTATGTGGCCTCCTTTTGAATGTGGCCTACGAAATCATGTCTCTCTTATAGTATGTGGCCTACCTTTTGAATGTGGCCTACGAAATCATGTCTCTCTTATAGTATGTGGCCTACCTTTTGAATGTGGCTCGTCTCTCTTATAGTATGTGGCTTACCTTTTGAATGTGGCCTACGAAATCATGTCTCTCTTATAGTATGTGGCCCCTTTTGAATGTGGCCTACGAAATCATGTCTCTCTTATAGTATGTGGCTTACCTTTTGAATGTGGCCTACGAAATCATGTCTCTCTTATAGTATGTGGCTACCTTTTGAATGTGGCCTACGAAATCATGTCTCTCTTATAGTATGTGGCCCGTAAATGTGGCTTACGAAATCATGTCTCTCTTATAGTATGTGGCTTACCTTTTGAATGTGGCCTACGAAATCATGTCTCTCTTACAGTATGTGGCCTACGATAAAAACATATTATAAGGTTATAATAATAACTGCTAACCTAACCCTATTTCAGAATTAAATAGATCTGATTCATGTAAATTATGGATAAATTCCTTTTTAATTATTCTTTCTTATTATATACAGCTTAAGACTGAATTGCATTTCTTGAAATTGAATATATGTGAAAAATAATTAGTTTCAATAAATTGCCTACTACTTATATCTATAAATATACTCTTACTGAGGTAGGACACATTCAAACCGGGTAGGCCACATACTATATAACAGAATGAAAAAAGGCAGGCCACATACTATAAAGCACCAAATTTTCTATTTTGAAATTCAATTTCCTGTGATGTTAACCATCACACACTTCATATATTTTGGATATAGCTTGTTCTTTCTTTTAGATAAAAACAAAAATCATATAATATTTACAAAATGTCCAAAAACGGAATATTCCCTTTTACTCCGATAATGTTAGGATAAATGCAGAAAGAGAGAGAGAGAGAGAGAGAGTTTTGACATGTTGCTAGGTTACGGCTAAATGAACAAATGAGAAGACAGAGTTAAGAAGCTACAATTACTTCTTTTCATGCTCAGATTATTACTGCCTCCATAGAGATCAGACCTTCGTCTCCTCTACTGATGTTGGGGGGGGGGTCAGAGACATGACAGGACTAAGAGTTGTAAATCAGTCTCCTTGAATTCTCAAAAGATGGTAGAGAGGCTTCATTTAAAGGTAATTCATGGTCTGGCATGACCCCCCCCCTCGTTTTCTGACCACCCCTTTTCTCTACCAACCCCCACCCCCCGCTTTCCTATTGAAACTGGATACATCCCATTCCAGTAAAGCCATGGAAATAACACATCCTCTTGGGTTTTTGTTTGGTCAGGGATAGGAATCTATTGACTGTGCCACATTTTCTTCAGGCCTTTTTTGAGTCCAGAAAAGAAAATCTGCGTGTGCGTGTGTGTGTATGTATGTGTGTATATATATATATATATATATATATATATATACACGCACATATAAAATGAAAATTAAATATTTGATAAAATAGTTCCACAAAATGGATTGTTTTTAAAAAAAATTTTTTTATTATCTTACATTTGCGACATGTGTTTCAGATCTTCTGATATCTTCTTCAGATACACACACACACACACACATATATATATATACACACATACACACACACATATATATACATGCACATATAAACATACACATATGAGAAGAAAATATTTTAAAAAAGATGTTAAGTATATAGTGAATGTGTGAATATGATGATATTGATCATATTCACGCAATCACTATACACGTAACATCTTTCATTTTGTCCCTCACATAAACATTACTTAACAGTGTCCTGAAGATGGTACAATATACCGAAATGCTTAAGTATTGACACATAAAATTGTTTTCCTGATCATAACATCCTGTGTTTGTTATATTTTTAAAATATTTTCTTCTCATAATGTTGGATTAATTTCCTCACTGTATTCACACACACACACACACCACACACACACACACACACATATATATATTATATAATATATTATATATATATATATATATATATATATATATATATATATATATAATATATATATGCTGTAGATAGAAGGAAAGTGGTCAAGAAATGATCAACTCAAAATAAGTCACAGGGTGGTACGTTTCGTCTGTATGCACAGACTTTCTCAGCCGATCTGAGACTTTATTAAAGCAAAGCATACGTTTAAATACATGTGGTGGTGGCGGTGTCGGGGAGGTCAAGGGGGTGAGTGACTTGTTTTGAGTTGATCATTTCTTGACCACTTTCCTTCTATCTACAGCATATCGTCGGATCCTAAACCCATCCACCCTTCCTTCATATATATATATATATATATATATATATATATATATATAGACACACACGCACACACACACACATATACACACACATGTGTGTATATATATATATGTATATGTATATAGTGATTGCTACACTGTTGTCCATGTCATCAGTGTCAATCAACTTGTGTAGCCTTTTCTCCCAAGCCGCATGCCACACATGTTAGAATATTCTGTCATACAACAGATCTAATTCCTTTAGGCTGGGGCATTAGTGTAACCAGAGATGGATTTAAACCTTAGGGGGGCCTCCACGGCACTTCTGCTTAGGAGGCTCATCATAGAAATTGTTTTAGCTCAGTCAGTAGAGAATACGCCTGCAAACAACACAATTCCAGATTTGATACCGGCCCTCACCAACTCTGCACATCAGTAGGGTATTTGCCTCTCATCCCACTTATGGGGGCGTGACACATGGACATTTTTTATATGGGCCTACCCACGAGCCGAGACTCATGGGTGGTAGGTGCAAAAAATGCGTTGATCCCGTCAGCATTCACCCTCAAGAGGGGGCACCTCAGGCACTGGCTAATAAACCCAGCCCTTCCCCTTTAAATCAAGGGGGCAGATATTGCCTGTGGGGATAGCTTGTGGGAATTAATGCTGTTAATTTACATTAACAAACACAGGCCCCCGAAGTGCACGTGTTAATAGTGTTATTGATTCTGTGTGAAAAAGTTGACCGCTGATGGTAGGTGATTGGTTTCTATATAAAATCTGGTTGAAAAGAGGAGTTTTCAAATTTCAGAAGAATTAATACTGTAAGTTGAATTCTGTAATGAAAAAGAAGAGAAAATTGGAGATAAAATAGCTTTAGGGTTAGGGATCATAATTTATAATAAAAATCACTTCCAATTCATTTCTATTGTAAAAAATCATTTCTTATGCATTTTTATAGCAAAAAAAAACAAAACATTTCTTATGCATTTTTATAGCAAAAAAATAATAATAATAATTTCTAATGCATTATTATAGTAAAAATCATTTCCAATGCATTATTATAGTAAAAATCATTTCCAATGCATTATAGTAAAATCATTTCCAATGCATTATTATATTTCCAATGCATTATTATAGTAAAAATCATTTCCAATGCATTATTATAGTAAAAATCATTTCCAATGCATTTTTATAGTAAAATCATTTCCAATGCATTTTTTATAGTAAAAATCATTTCCAATGCATTTTTATAGTAAAAATCATTTCAATGCATTTTTATAGTAAAAATCATTTCCAATGCATTTTAGTAAAAATCATTTCCAATGCATTATTATAGTAAAAATCATTTCCAATGCATTTTTATAGTAAAAATCATTTCCAATGCATTTTTATAGTAAAAATCATTTATTATTGAATTTTTATAGTAGGAGTAGGGTTGGTTTAGCTCAGTTAGTAGAGCATCTGCATTGGAATCACATTACCCTAGCATTTAAAAAATACCAAATTTAGCTTAGTAACTATTTTTCCCCGTTTTTTTTAAACGTGGACGGCAGATAAGTGATGGACCGAGAGATTTTATTAAGTATAAAATCGAAGAAATCAGAGGCAATGATGAGACGTGCGCTGCAAAACTTCAGGTTGACGCTTCGAAAGTGTATAACACGTGAGGGCAAGCAATTGGACAATGTAATCTTTAAACATGGTGGAGCAGGTTTCTTGGTTTGGCCAAGAACCTTTCACAGCTGAATTGTACGATCAAGGAATTTTCTTATCTGAATCCATTGAAACGGAACCGATGAGCCAAATAAACTAATTTCATACATCATTGGTGGAATAATTAGATCAAATCTTTCTGAATGGCCGATGTCTACAAATGCGAATTGGGAGTGGGGGAGAAAGTAGTAAACGGGGGGTGGGGAGAGTGACACACATTCCCCCTCCGTCTCAAAATCCTCTGTGTTCGTGTAGATCAATTAATCTGAAGCCCAGGAGTTATTAGATAAATTTCTACTTCATTTTCTCCCCCCACCCCCCGGAGCACCAAACACTTATATGGTGTTCTACCCTCCCACAGTCTATTCAGGGGTCCCTAAAGCTTTCAACTCCATTTTTAAAATACAACACTCTCCCTTATCTACATTTTTTTACTGTATAAATGTTCAATATCTCTCTCTCTCTCTCTCATATCTATTATGTATAGGAGATATTGATGATCCCAAATAGAATCATCCCTTACATACTAGTCAGTTGGATTCTTATATATCTCTATCTATCTATCTGTGTTTGTGTGTGTGTGTGTATATATATATATTATATATATATATATATATATATATATATTATATATATATATATATATATATATATATATATATTTTTATTATTATATGGAGGCTCGTGGGCTAGTGGTTAGAGTCGTGGAAAATGGACTCGTCGATTCGAGTTCAATTCCTAGACGAAGCTGTTGGCATTTCACATAACGCTAATACCCTTGGGAAAGGTATGAATCCATATATTCTCCCTCCAGCTATGGGTTAAATAGTAGGACA
Source organism: Doryteuthis pealeii (assembly GCA_023376005.1). NCBI lineage: Eukaryota > Metazoa > Mollusca > Cephalopoda > Myopsida > Loliginidae > Doryteuthis > Doryteuthis pealeii. The sequence continues at coordinate 7,881,482 of CM042178.1, forward strand.
GACTGGGCTCTTCATCCTTGGGTAGGTAACCAGTCTAGGAGAGGGATAACTCTGAATTCAAAATTCCTGAGGTCGGTCGTTGATTGGGTTTGTAGCAACCCTTGATACACCAATTCTTTCCTATCGACTGTGCCAAAAAGTGTGGATGGTCCAACACAAGCCTTCACCACTATAAACAAATCACTGTGTGGGTGTTCATTGTGTGTGTGAACCCTCATGCGTCGAAAATCAACGAGAGAGTCCATAATCATTATTATTATCTATTATTATACTAAAACTGATTTAATCAACTTTTACTCCCTAAAGGTTTTTTTACTGTTCAGTTTAATGACACAAGAATTATACTAAATTATTCCTTACATTTTAGGATTGAATTACATTTGAAAAAAAATTATGTTTTAATTGGTTCTAATTAGTCGTAATTTGCAAATATAAATATTCAATCTCTCTCTCTCTCTTTTTCTCTATATCTATCAAATCTCTCTGGGTTCAATCAACAGAACCCTTTCTTTTTTGACACAGGAAGTGTCTCAACCGGAAGTTATAATAAAGGAATGCAAAATAAAATTGTTGGCAATAAAAACCCTACAATCTATTAAGAAACTTTAGTTGGGACCCATAAATTTTCCCGAAAGTAAATACGTGTGTCCCAGGACCCACTAAATCAAAAAGCTATCAGCATCACTGAGTCTATCTGTTAATTCTTTAATATTATCTCACTTAAGATATTTTTTACTTTCTAAAAAAAACAAAAACTAATATACACGGTGTCCACAAAATCTGGGTACATGGGGATTAAAACTTAACGTCCTATACCACCTCATTCCGCCCGGCCAGAAGTCACATTCATTTTCCTAATCTGCCCCAAATGATAGCCTTTGTTTAAATGTAATATTAAACATATTTAGAAGTTTTTATTTTTGGGGAAATAACAGATAACTTTAAATGAAAAGGCCATTTTTTGATAAATCCGTATAGGAATCGGGGCTTGGAAAGCCTTTGTTTAAATGTAATATCAAATTTATTTAGAAGTCTTTGATTTAAGGGAAATAACAGGTAACTTTAAATGAAAAGGCCATTTTTAGCCATTTTTTGATAAATCCTTATAGGAATGGGGCTCTGGACTCTCTTAACATCCTGTTGGGAATTTTCAAAGTTTAGAGCATTCCTATAAGGATTTATTTTTAAAAAAATGGCTAAAAATGGCCTTTGCATTTAAAGTTAGCCATTATATCCCTTAGACCAAAGACTTCTAAATATGTTTAATAATACATTTAAACAAAGGCTATCTTTGGGGCAGATTAGGAAAACAAATGACTTCTGTCCGGGCAGAATGAGGTGGTATAGGACGTTAAGAGTTTTAATGATCCAATCAACAGAACCTTTTCTTTCTAACACAGGAAGTGCCCCAACAGGAAGTTGTAATTAAGGAATGCAAAATTAAATTGGTTGTCATTAAAGATGTAATGAGAAATTCCTAAAAGTAACACAAATGAAGTATTTTGTTTGTACTAAATTAGACTTCACACTCTAGCAGTAAATCTCTCTTGGCATGTAGTGCATGTTGGGGATTCTGTGCCCTCTAGTAAATGATGATGGGTGATGTAGGTGTGGCCTATGTGAAAAGTCTACACACTCTAGCAGTATATGTTTCACTGTAAATCTCTCTTGGCATGTAGTGCATGTGGATGAGCAGATTCCCAGCCCCCACGAACGAAACGAGTCTGGATATGTGTGGCCTGTGTGAGGGGGAGGAGTGTGGCGAGTGACCATGGAAATTGAACTTGTCACCTCTTCGTTGCTGAAATGCTGGTGAAATTCCGCACAAGCAGTGCAGAGTAACCTGTATGTAAAATCTCGCCATGAGGATTGACGTGTGCTGATGAATGTCGAATGTGCAATTCAGAGTAAGGAGCCCGGATGAAACACAGCAATGGGAAATTTAGGGACCTGCCCTCCCAGATCGGGGAGAAAGTCTGCAGTAGCATTTTGGCTGTCGGAACGAGTGGAAGAGAAGATATATTTGGATAGTGCTAGTCAGAAGACTAGAACTGCTGGGAGAGCAAAGCAAGTACGACGACTACGACTGTCTGATAATCTGAAGGTCCCTTGTTCAATCCCGGGTTTCGGCACCACTGATAACCTGAAGGAAGCAGTTTCCTAAAGTGCATATTGGGGATTCTGTGCCACCTAGTAAATGATGATGGGTGATGTAGGTGTGGCCTATGTGAAAAGTCTACACACTCTAGCAGTATATGTTTCACTGTAAATCTCTCTTGGCATGTAGTGCATATTGGGGATTCTGTGCCCTCTAGTAAATGATGATGGGTGATGTAGGTGTGGCCTGTGTGAAAAGTCTACACACTCTAGCAGTATATGTTTCGCTGTAAATCTCTCTTGGCATGTAGTGCATATTGGGGATTCTGTGCCCTCTAGTAAATGATGATGGGTGATGTAGGTGTGGCCTATGTGATGGCGGGTCAGCACAACCTCTTCTCTTTTATTTTTGTTGTATTTTAAGTTCCATTCTCCAATTTAATGTTTTGCAGTTTGTTATTAATAACTTAAAGATAGATTGATATGATGTTGAAATCAATCAATCAATCCAGTTTATAGGCTCTGGAGGAATAGGGAGTCACTCCTTTGTTGCCATTACTCCCAGGTCCACTGTGGCCCAGAGTTGGTATTACTTATTAGTCAAATAGATCTGTTTCAGATAATGAAGTGTTTGCCTGTTGAAAAAGATTGGGAAGATACATTTTTGTACCATATATAATTGCAGAACATAAGACAATAATTGTTATATTGGCTTTAAATAACCCAGCAAAGATTGACATGCCATAAAACCAACCATCAACAGAATTCTTTTTTTGCTTTTATACTTGATATTTTTCTGACTGTTTAAAAAAAAAATTTTTTTTTTTTTTAGATATAACATCTGTAAATGATTTATTGAGTTTTTAAAAAATTTTTTTTAATTAAAAAATTTTTTTTTTTTTCACTGTTATAATTTTAATCTTTTTTTTTTTTTTTTTTTTTTTTTAATGAAATTTATCATTTTTCTGCCATATAAAATACACTGATAATTTGGCAAGATTTATTAAAAAAAAAAAAAAAAATGATACCACCAAGCAAGTAATTGGAAAACAAAAAAAACTTTTCACGAAAATAAGACCATCCAGGATTTTTACATTTCCTAAAAGAAGTCTGATTCTACTCAAAAATATAAGTAATTGAACTATAGTTGTTCCTGGTTTGATACCGGCCCTTGCCAACTCAGCGTATGAGTAGCACAGGGAATCGGTGCGGTAAGTAAGGAGCAGATGGTAGGTGTGGCGCACTCCACCTCAGATGCTAAAATAATCTCCTTGGTCTAGCGCTAGTGAAAAGGGGATAGACTCCCTCGCTGATTGGCTGATGCCGACATTAGGCTGCCCCGACGACTTTACTTACTCTACTAAAATACCACTACGGATCCAAAACTTAGTTGGCATTGAATGACCCACTGAGGTTGATGTGCCATAAAACATAAAACAAACACAAAGGATGCACGTTTAGCGTAATGTTATAATTGTAGGAAATGAAATTGGTGAACCAAGTACAAATATTGGATGAAGTTTGTCTGCACTTCACTTCATGCTAATGCCCTTGGGGAAAGGCATGAAGAACCTCTCTTTTCTCCCTCCAGCTATGGGTAAATAGGTCAGTGACATGCTACACGGAAAAAAATATAAGAAAGAAAGAGTAGGGGAAAGATAGAGAGAAGGGGTGTTCATGTGAAAGAGATAATGTTAATCTGTTTCAATGCAACAAATGAAAAAATGAAAAGAAGGAAAGAAAGAAAGAAAGAGTGAGAGAAAGTTAAATCAAGATTATTATACTTTTTACATATTGAACTATTTGGCAATAGCTCTTTAGTAAATATATCAAACATTGTAATAATTGAATTATCATACTGTGCTATATCCACATGTCCTGATAGTAGAGAGAGTTAAATCAAGATTATTATACTTTTACATATTGAACTATTTGGCAATAGCTCTTTAGTAAATATCAAATTGTAATAATTGAATTATCATACTGTGCTATATCCACAGTCCTGATAGTAGAGAGAGTTAAATCAAGATTATTATACTTTTACATATTGAACTATTAGCAATAGTTCTTAAGTAAACATATCGAACCATTGACATTAATTAAATCATCATACTGTAATATATATAAATATTCACTAGCAGGACATGTGGATATACCACAGTATGATAACTCAATTATTACGACGTTTGATATGTTTACTTATGAGCTATTGCGAAATACTTCAATATGTTAATAAAAAATAAAATAAAGTCGTCGAGGTGGCCTGAAGTCTGTATCAGCCAACCAGAGAGGGAGTCTATCCCCTTTTCTCTAGCGCTAGACCAAGGAGATTGTTTTTGCGCCTGAGGTGGAGCGCCACATCTACCATCAGCTTCTTACTTTACTGCACAGATCCCTGTGCTACTCATACACTGAGTTGGCGAGGGCAGGTTATCGAACTAGGAACCTTGTGGTTTCTAGCTGAACAATAATCTTGATTTAACTCTCATTCTTTTTTAAATTACTAACTAAATTATCATACTGTGGTATATCCACAGGTCCTGCTAGTGAATATTTAATTCATCTGTCTGAAAGGGAATTTAAAATCCCCAAATCAAAATATCTTACTGACTTTCACTGATAAGCGGAACAACAAAAAACTCAGACAACAAGAGGATCGAGTTACAGGATATCATGACTTGATGACGGACTTTATTTCTGAAATTTCTAGTTTATCATCGACTTCATAATTTATATATATATATATATGTCTTATTATAATGGAGATTGTGTGTTTTTCTGTCTGTAACCGAAACTATATTTCTACTCAAGTCACAATTCTTTTAGTTATTGACATCACATTTTCCATGATTTTATTTTTATCTAAACCTCAATTATTAATAAAATTGACTTACTTTATTAATACTGTTAACTATGTCTACATACTGACAACATGCAATTATATCTATATATACAACAAAATAGCAGTTTACAGTGTGAACGGGAAGGCTAATTTGCATATCAATATTTAAAAATCGAATTTAATAAATATGTGCTTAGTATTATTGATTTATAACTGTTTGGTTTTATTTTAATGAATATAAGCAAAAATCTCTTCAATGAATCTTAAAAAGAAATCCATTAACAAGAAGAAATAACTGTCATTTTATTCTTTACTTCCTCTTTTAACTAAATGCTTAAATTAGAAAAAATAACAATGAAAGACGAGTGTAATGGAAGAGTAAGTTTCAGTTGTTCCATTTTTTATTATACTCCCTCTGTTTCAAATCTTTTTATCTGTATTCTTATTTAGTTTCATTAGCCTTTCTAATTTAATACAATATTTTATTATATTAAAACTTAAATACTTGCACCCGGAGGGTGCATATATTTGCTAGTATATATAAAGTTAAAGGAAATGAATCTGACGGTATGAGTATAGATAAAAGGATATGAAAACACCACAAAATCCTGTTAAAGTGAAAACATTTTATAACATATTCATAGCTGATATTGAACAATATTTCGATTTTATAAAAATCATCTTCAGAGCTTGTTTATACTCCATGTTGTTAAGATCGGAGACAAAAGTCATACGAGTTCAAAACAAAAACCTTGATGTTGCAAAAAAGAAAAAAAGAAAGAAAAAGGTATACAATAGTTTCGAATGTGAGCACTTCTGCCGCATTTTTCTCGGTCATCAGATTATGTATATCTTTTTTTTCTTTTTTGCAACATCAAGGTTTTTGTTTTGAACTCATGACTTTTGTTTCCGTTCTTAACAACACGGAGTATAAACCAGCTCTGAAGATGATTTTTATAAAATCGAAATATTGTTCAATATCAGCTATGAATATGTTATAAAATGTTTTCACTTTAACAGCATTTTGTGGTGTTTTCATATCCTTTTATCTATATTTATATATATATATATATATATATATATATAAGGGCTGGGTTAGCTCAGTCGGTAGAGCATTTTGGCTAGAAACCACAAGGTTCCTAGTTTAACAGTTTTATTACAAAATTTATGGGTTCTGTTTTTTTCTGGGTCACCCTGTAATATCATGTTACTCAACTAGGGGGGGGTTACTGTTATTTTTCTGGGCGGGGGGGTTAGGTTGAGTTGGGGTTTAGGGTTAGTTTAATGGGAAAAATAATTTGGGTTCTGTTTTTTTTCTGGGTCATCCTTAATATGTTACTCAACTAGGGGGGTTAGGTTAGAGTTGGGGTTTAGGGTTAGTTTAATGGGAAAATAAATAATTTGGGTTCTGTTTTTTTTTCTGGGTCATCCTGTAATATCATGTTACTCAACTAAGGGGTTAGGGTTTAGGGTTAGTTTAACTTTTTTTATCTGATTCTTAATTTTCAATATATTTTTCTTTTTTTGAGGGGGATGCTGCTTTCAGGAATATATTTAGGCTATGTACTACGAATGTCGTTGGAGCTATAATTGGGGCTGAATAAAAGCAGGTGATATAAATAGATGCAGGAAAACGAGTCATAAGAGCTTACCTGTGTTTACAAGAATTCGTTAACAGGTGACACAGATCTAGTACAACCAGCCAACAATGCACAACAGGTTGGTGTGGTGGCATTGCAAATTTGAAATCTTGTTGTATACTCTCTTTCCTTTCTTACTTCTATTCTTCTTCTGTTCATCTTTTCTATCTTACGTTCTTCTTGTACCGTCTGGACTTCGTCTTGGGGACTTTGTGTCTGGTCTTCCATTGGGGATTTCTGTCATTGGTAGTTTTTAGATAATAACACAAGACTTCGATTTAACTTAGATCATATTTTATTTCGAAATCCCCATCAGACTACCTGCGCAGATTGAGTCGGCAACGTACATAACACGACTGACCACCGTCGTAGTTTTGGCCGATCTGACTAAAATCTCTTTCTAATTCAAACCGGAAGAAGGTTCTTCTCCACCGATTCTCACGGTATCCACCGGAAGGAGGATCAGGACTGAGGTCAAGCCTTGTCATTCAATCCTTCAAGGCCACCAGCTGAACTTATAACAGCCATTTTGGTTTCTACACTACTGTACATAAGTATTAGGAATCTAATAATTATGTAACAATCTGTGCTGAATTAGATGAGAAACAAGATTGCAAGTAGTTGGATTAACTTAAACTAAAATCCAATATAGTTTCAAGTCAAAGTGTTTGCTGTTATACCTAACTCCTCTGCTGGAGCCACGTGGGCCACAGTTTGCCCATGTCTGTTTTAGACTCTGGGGCTGTTCTCCTAAAATACTTCTTAGAAATCTACAAACTTACCAACTACTGTTAAATCTAGCACTAAAACTAGATTTCTCTCGGATAGTAGGTATGATTTGTCAAACTCAATCAGTTTTAATGTTAGGCTATTCAGAAATCCATGTGGATCACAGTTTGCCCGTATCTGTTTTAGACTATGGAGATGTTCTCTTACAAAACTACTATGACAAATTTGCCAACTACTGTTAATTTTAGCACTAAAACATCATCTCTGTAAGGTAGTAGGTATAATTTGTTTATCTTAACCAGTTTTTAGTGTTAGGCTATTCAGAAAGCCCCATGGATTGCAGTTTGACTATGATTGTGGAGATGTTCTCCTAAAATACGTTTTACAAATCTAGCATGACAAATTTGCCAACTACTGTTAATTTTAGCATTTATACAACATCTCTGTAAGGTAGTAGGTATAATTTGTTAGCCATGACCAGTTTTATGTTGGGTCATTCAGAAATTCATGTGTCACTGTTTGCCCATATCGGTCTTAGACTATGGAGATGTTCTCTTAAAATACTTTTTGCAAAAGTACCATGACAAATTTACCAACTACTGTTAAATCTAGCACTAAAACTAGATTTCTCTCAGATAGTAGGAATAATTTATTAAACTCAACCAGTTTTAGTGTAGGCTATTCAGAAAGCCCCGTGGGCCACAGTTTGCCCATGTTTGTTTTAGACTAGTAGTTCTTACAAAACTACTATGACAAATTTGCCAACTACTGTTAATTTTAGCACTAAAACAACATCTCTGTAAGGTCGTAGGTATAATTTGTTTATCTCAACCAGTTTTTAGTGTTAGGCTATTCAGAAAGCCCCATGGATCACAGTTTGACTATGATTGTGGAGATGTACTCCCAAAATGCTTTTTACAAATCTACCATCACAAATTTACCTACTAGTGTTTAATCTAGCACTAAAACTAGATTTATCTGAGATAGTAGGTATAATTTATTAATCTCAACCAGTTTTAGTGTTAGGCTATTCAGAAAGCTACGTGTGTCACAGTTTGCCCATGTCTGTCTTATACTATGAGGATGTTCTTTTAAAATACATTCTACAAATCTACGATGACAAATTTGCCAACTACTGTTAAATCAAGCACTAAAACAACATCTCTCCAAGGTAGTAGGTATGATTTTTTTTTTTTTCTTTTTCCTTTTTTTTTTCTTCTCGTCTCTTGCTATTTTAAGAACTTAGCAATTCGGTCCTGCCAGAGAATTCTTTACTTAGGATGAGTTAATAGTCTGTTTATTAGTCATTTAGGTTGTGTCAAGCAACAAGCAGGTGTGTGTGTGTGGGTGGGTTTGTGCAACAAGCAGGTGGGGCACAACTAACGGTGCAAACACAAGGATGATATTTGTAAACATAAACATGGAAAAGTAAGCTAGAACAAATTGCTGCTTCTTTTTATATCTTAACGAGAAGGTGGGGATCTCAAAACTTGCAACTTTTAAATTAGTGCTTAAGGATGGAATCCTGGTGTGCTGAGCTGTCCATGACATGCAACACTCCACTTTAGCTCTTACTTGGGCTATCATGATCAATTGGGTGGTCAGGTGAAGCCCAAGCACCTATTGAGATTTATCCCGAAAATATCCAGCCAATTAATATTACCAAAATCTGGTAATCTGAACATTAGTTACATAAATTCCTACCATAAAATTGTGCTTGCTCATTATTTGAAATGAACTTAATTGTTATTAAGAACACATTATATGATATTTTCATGTTAAAACATTTTGAATCAATACATGATTCAAACAAATTCATATATTCCGTGTAGATTTACAGTGAAATGAAAATGGCCGCCCAAAACATTTGGCTTCCTCAAAATGAAACAAACAATGGGAGGTTACTCACATTGCCTTATTTCTTTTTATATTTAAAAAAATACTAAACACAGAAAATACCAAATTAATGGTTAAAATTTGTTTAAAATAAATTAAATTTCCTATTTTCAGAATCGAAAACAAATATCTATTTATATAATAAGTTAATTTCAAATAATGTGCAAGCACAATTTTATGGTAAGAATTTACGTAACTAATGTTCAGATTACCCAAATCCTGGATGAGGCTGTTTGCATTTACACTTAGTGGTTAGTTTAGTGAAAGGTCAATTTGGCCAAATGTCCAACAGTGAAACGTCCTTTGGTAAAATGTCTGTCGGCCATTTGTTCAAGAGCTGCCACGTGTGTGTGTTAACAATTGTCGGGAGGCGGGGGGGGGGTAGAGGTTTGTTCACTTCTCAGAAAGCTTTGAAAAGCATGACATATCCCCATCAGCTTTAAGGAAGCAGGTGCACTGTGAACCCAACCACCCACTCACCCAAAATGTATCTGCTTACACATTAAATACAATTTTTTTTTTTTTTCTTCAAGAACTCAAAATGAAGAACCTTCATCCTCTTGATCTACCCCACATAAAAGCAAATGCAAAAATTTGTGTAACTTTTGGTTGGTTTCTTTGTTTAATGGCATATCAACAATCATGGGTTATTTAATGCCAAAGTCATCCTTGGAAGTATAGTAGTAAAGTCAGTATTATAAAATTTATATATATATATATATATATATACTTGAAGGCAATTACAATGCGCATATCGCATAAAATTCGATAATTATAGAAGATCGTACATCCTGGTTTCGATTTCTGTCGGAGGGACATCATTAGTATACATCGCTGATGAGACTTAATAAAGTCGAAACAGCTGCTGTATGATGTTCTACACGCCGAGTAATTCTTTGCGAGATTCACTTGTCAATATTATTTATCTTCTATAATTATCGAATTTTATGCGATATGCGCATTGTAATTGCCTTCAAGCAAAAATATAAATATTAATATATACTTTATTCACCAATGCTTCTAAAAATAAACAAACATCCCAAAATCATATATAAAAGGATATGAAAACAACACAATATGCTGTTAAAATGAAAACATTTTATATCATATTCATAGCTAATATTGAACAATATTTCGATTTATAAAAATCATCTTCAGAGCTTGTTTATACTCCAGACTTATCAAGAGCGGAGACGAAAATAATATGAATTCAAAACGAAAACATTGATGTTGCAAAAAAGTATATTTGAAACTACCGCATAACTTTTTTGCAACATCAATGTTTTCGTTTTGAATTCATATTATTTTTGTCTCCTCTCTTGATGAGTCCGGAGTTAAAAAAAACAAGCTCTGAAGATGATTTTTATAAATCGAAATATTGTTCAATATTAGCTATGAATATGATATAAAATATTTTCATTTTAACAGCATATTGTGTTGTTTTCATATCCTTTTATCTATACTCATACTGTCGGATTCATTTCCTTTCTCTTAACTTATATATATATATATCTGTACAATCAATATAGTAAAAAAAAAGTAGTCAGATGATAGGCCTATTGTTGGTATCAACTACACAGCAAAGGAGTCTTTTCACTTTTCACTAGTGCTAGACCAGGGAGATTGTGTTGTTTTCATGTCCTTTCATCTATACTCATACTGTCGGATTCATATCCTTTCTATTAACATTATATAAAGTCGTAATGGTGGTCTAAAGTCGGTATCAGCAAGGAAGTCTATCCTTTTTTCACTAGCGCTAGATGAAGGAGATTGTTTTTGCGTCTGAGGTGCTCCACCTCCGACGCAAAAACAATCAGCTCCTTACTTTACTGCACAGATCCCTGTGCTACTCATACGCAGAGTTGGCGAGGGCTGGTATCGAACTAGGAACCTTGTGGTTTCTAGCTGAATGCTCTACCGACTGAGCTAACCCTATGTAACACAAGATTGGAAGTATAGGGCATCCAGTGAGGATCAAACTCTCTATTCAGTAATGGTTCTTTGTGACTAGCTTGCTAACCATTACATCATGATGGGACGTCCTTTTTTACCCAACATATTTGTTGAGATATTTTTGGTATAAGGTCGGATGGACCAATAAAAAAAATAATATTAAAGTCACATTTGTTTCTTTATTATTATTAATTTTTTTTATCATATGGGTGCTAGAAGGTGGTGACTGAGGGTCTACATGTCCTGGGAATAACGTTAAACTATCTGATGGTGAGCTTCCAGTTTTGGAGGTTTGGGGAATGTGGAGCACCCCTTCATCACCATTGCTCCCTGGTCCACTCTGACCCGGAGTGGTAGTACCTGTTAGGGTCCCATTTATGGGTTAAATAGAAAAATGTATTTATAAAAAAATTGTATTATCCATTAAGAATGATTTTATTTCACAACTTTGTCGGCATTAAATAACCCACTGAGGTTAATATGCTGTAAAACAAACCAAACCAAAATTATTATTTAAAAAAAATTATTTATTATTATTATTGTTATTACTCATATTATCATTATTGTTATTATTTTGTTATTGTAAATTTTTATTATCACCCTCTTTTTAAAAATTAAAAGATTTTTAAAAAGATTTATTTAAAAAATTTTTTTTTTTTGTTTTTCTTTTTTGTTATTGTAAGGTTAAAGTGATATATACTTGAGGATAAAACTCTGACAAAGGTTGAAAGACAAAACATTTAATATGGTACAGCACATGGATAAACAGGGTACATAAAGTATAAGGTGTACATAAACATACATACAAAAGTGGAGATAATGACACATTCATGAATGGTACAAAGATAAACATAAAAGCCACAGACATGAGACTAGGAATAGTCCATGCTGTGTGAATCACTTACAGTAATGTAAGGGGGGCCAAAGCCCCAACAAGAGGGGGTAGACCAGAGTCTAACCCATAGTGGTGCCTCGTGGGTCGAGCAACCGTGTGACGTTCAACCCAGCAGCTTAAATATAAAACTGCCCCTAGTGGGAACCAGCGAACTAAACGGGCAGACAACTCTCCAGGCAAAATACAAAACTAATGCCACATTGTTATTACCAGAAAAATGATAAAAATACAATACAAAAATACAGTGTGTGATTTTAATAATTTAGTTTTGGCTCGTTTAATGTCTTATCAAAGACATCACAAAAATCGTAACACTATTCTCCACAATGGGATGCCCACTTATACCCATATTGTATATAAAAAATATAAACACCCATTCATAAGCGCACAAAATATATGGTAATATCTTCATATCTCTCTCTCTCTCTCTCTCTCTCTCTCTCTCTCTCTCTCTCTCTCTCTCTCTCTCTCTCTCTCTCTATATATATATATATATATATATATATATATATATATATAATATATATATATATTTTTTGGAGAATATGTGCTTAATTGAAGTTGTACCTAATTTTGAAAGTTAATTAATAATTAATTAGGCGGGCATACCTATTTAAATGTAAGGCTAAACAAATCGAGAAAAATCAATCTCTGTATGTACATTTCGGCCTATCAGGCCTCATCAGCAGAGCTAGAATAGGAAGACCGCCTTGTGCGTGATTCGAAATCCGACTGTCAAGCCTGACAGGCGAGGACCGTAACCCCTACACCAACCGGACTTTCTTAGATTTTTCGTTTTGTTTAGAAGTAGGTTTCATTTCTCTTATAGTGACTTCTCCTACACGACAGTATGAGAAGTAACTACACAAGTGATGTGTTTATGATATGGCTTTTTTTATATATATATATATATATATATATATATATATATATATAAGAAAGTGTGGTATGTACGTGTCAACTTATAACTCATAAACAAGATATTATTCAGATTCGAAATCTTGCATACATCTTGACATCCTTATAACTAAGAACCACACCAAATTTGGTTATTGAATTTTTACTGATTAAGGGATATAATTAAATAATTATACAAAATTCAAACGATTTGCAATAATCGTGCCATTGCTGCTGCTAAAATAATAAAAAATTCCTGGCTGTTGGCGATATCTGCTTCTTAAATGTGGACAAAAAGAAAAAAAAAATCCCAAAATAAACATTCTACTATACAAATTCTCAGCAATTTTTATTTTAATTTTTTTTAAATTTTAATTTTTTTTTTAATTTGGTAATTTATTTTCCTCTTATTTTCACTCTTACTCCTGTTTTCTCTTCATTCACTCTCTGGTGTTCCTAATTTTTTTAGTCCAGTCATAGTACTTTTGCTAGTATATATATATATATTATATATATATATAAGTAATGATCTTCATTTTCATCTAGCATGACTCAGGATCAATTGAAAATTGTTATTTGTATACAAGTTTGAAGCCAAATTGAAATCAATCGGGGTTGTTTTGTTTTTTTTTCTTTCTTTTTTGTTATTGCATAATTATAAACTGAAACCCTATATTGGGAAAAAATGTTGCAGTGAAATGTATGCACAGCACCTACTCTGTGTCTATGTATGTGTGTGTATGTATATATATATATATATATATATATTAGTATCCAGTTGCCGCTTTAACCTTTCCGTTGCAGTGGCATCAGTAAATTATCCAAAAGTGCTCAATATATTAAAAACATAGAGCAACAATGATAATAATAGAGATTCGGTCTCTATTTATCTGTAACTGAAACTACTACACTGCTTACATCAGTCATTTCAGGAATTAAGTTTATCTATGAGCATTTAATTTATAGTCCGTATCATTGCTACATAAAAAATATTAAAATTCTATGAAAAATCAATTAATTGTCAAATTTTCATGAAAATTCACCTCCTAGATGAATTTATGTTTGAAATAGTTTTTTCCTAAAATGTATTTGGGGAAATATTGTTTTTCCTAGGTTGACTCCCCCCTTATTTAATTTCATGAAGTCTGAATGAAATATATTTTACTCGTACAATTTTTTTTTCTTTCTAAAGATACTTTTTAAGTAAGTAATCAATTCTTAAAAAATATTAAACTTTTTATTTTATTTTATTTATTCAATTTTCCTACCCCACTCTGGCAATCTTTCAAAAATTTTATTTTTATGCTGCCAGGAGGGCTTTTTTTTTTTTTTTTTTTTTTTTTTTTGTCTTGTTAGCAATAATAATAATATTAGTTATAGTAGTAGAGAAAAAGAGGGTCCTGATGAAATCATTTGGATTGAAAACATGGTATTATCTTAACTCTTTTTCTCTACTATTATAACTAATATTACATTATTATCTTCTATAATTATCGAATTTATGCGATATGCGCATTGTAATTGCCTTCAAGCAAAAATATAAATATTAATATATACTTTATCAACAATGCTTCTAAAAAATAAACAAACATCCAAAAATCTTATTTCCTTTGCCGAAGAGCATAAGGCTCCGGGTTTGTTATTGTTCACTCAGCGTTCCCTTGCCTCATATGGTAGAGACGTCTCCGTATCATTGACAGGTTAATTTCGCAGGAATTTCTCTGTGCTGTACCATGGACGAAACAGTATAGTTTCTGACTATCCTGCTGAAGTCCGGGTTTCGATTTCTGTCGGAGGGAAATTGTTAGTATATATCGCTGATGAGACTTAATAAAGTTGAAACAGTCTGTACGATATTCTACACACCGAGTAATTCTTTGCGAAATTCACTTGTCATTATTATCTTCTATAATTATCGAATTTATGCTATATGCGCATTGTAATTGCCTAGTTCACCGTGCCTTAATGATCTGTTCTAAAGTTAAACTCACGGACGAACTAGACAACATTAAAACCATTTTATTGAAAAACGGATTTCCGGAAGACCTAATATCTACTACAACAAAAAATATATGCATACAGTTTGCCACCAACACCAGATTTGGACCTGAAAAGTGTCCTGTATACTCGAAGTCGCCGTGGATTGGCAGCATATCGCGGCAATTACTTGAACGCATTGAACAGTCTGTCCATCGTTGTTTTAATTCTGTCAAGATGTGAATTGTTCTAAAATCTGACACGCTCTTTCCCCTCAATCTTAAAGATAGTGTAACCCCATGAAAAGTTTTATATATATATATATATATATATATATATATATATTTAAGTATGAGGAAAAAATGAGTAAAGAAATGTAGATGGAAAAAAAAAAAATCACTTTTAATCGATATCACTTACACATGTGTTTCGGTCTGTTTATCAAAATGTATATGGATTTACGTTATTATTATTATTAAAATAATCAGATGGAGTTGAAATGATGATGATAATAATAATAGGAAAAATGCATAAAATGTTCCGTACACAGATTTTGCCGACCTTCATCAGAGTAGTATTTTTATTTTTTGAGTTGGAGACAAGAATAGAATTTCAAAAAGGTCGAAAAAGAATATTTAAAAAAAAAATGTTTATGAACGCAGGCGCCGTTAGGGACGGTTAATAACGTAAATCCGTATACATTTTGATAAACTGACCGAAACACATGTGTAAGTGATATCGATTAAAAGTGATATCGATAAAATTCATTTTTTTTTTTTTCTATCTACATTTCTTTTCTTTACTCATTTTTTCCTCATATTGTCGGATTCATTTCCCATTCTCATATATATATATATATTATATATATATATATATATATATATATATAAAAAGTGTATTTTGACAGCATTTTTTCTTTTAAACATGTTTCGTTAAACTGTACTGACGATTCTTGTCGTGAAACTGATGGGATGTGTCTCGAGACACCCGAAACATCCCATCAGTTTCACACCTGAAGATGGCAGATAGACATGCTGAAAGAGCTCATAAAGAAACCTTTGGTTCAGTTCCACCCTGACATTAAAAAGATGACCAGAAAATTAGAAAGGATCGAACAAAAACTCGTCTGACAAGAAAATATATATATATATATATATATATATATATACACACACACACACACTCACACATTATTATGATTATTGTTATATTTATTGTTATAGTTATTATGATTATTATTATTCCTAAGTCATGCTATTAATATTTTAAACTGTTTAAATGATAAAGTAACCATATGAAATAGCAATATTAACCTGAGGGTTTGGGAAAATCTAGCATCAAATTGGAAAGAATGGCGTAAGATATGTTTCGCTAGATTAAAGAGTTTTGAAGAAAATAGACTGAAGCATCGAGATCAACTCCGCCTAACTTTAAAACAAAAACATCTGATGCTTGCCTTAGAACATTTAATCTGTCAGTTTGGCTTCATAGCTCGCAGCAAAGCTGGGCTACTATCACACTGGAGGAAACACAAAATGTCTTCTTGATAGCATGCACAACATGGGAGGAAACAAATCACTCACTGATATCTATCGTTCATGATAGGAGACTCCACCATATACACATATATATACATATATATATATATGCATGCATGTGTGTGTGTATGTGTGTGTATATATGTATATATTTATATATATATATGTGTGTGTGTGGTAAAGAATAGAGGGAAAAAGTGGACAAAAAGAGCAACTCAAACAAGCAGATGTAGGAGATATATTACGTCCTGCCTTGAGCAGGACTTCATCAGTCTTTTATTAGTCTAATAAAAGACTGATGAAGTCCTGCTCAAGGCAGGACGTAATATATCTCTTACTGCTTGTTTGAGTTGCTCTTTTTGTCCACTTTTCCCCTCTATTCTTTACCACATTCTGTCAGATTTACTCCAACCCTTCTAAATGGTTTGAAAATCGAATAGGTGAGAATCTGTCTACTACCATGTGCCTGGGACTTCATGTCCATGCTACTACTACTACTACTACCACACACACACACACACAGAGTACTAATGCCAGTTAATCTCTAATTGTGAGAGTCCAAAAAGTCCGACCCATGCAATGCACGTTGTGGGAAANACAAGTTAATAGCGTCGATCCCGGGGGCTATCCCCCCAGGCAATACCTGCCCCCTTGGGGGTGGGGCTGTGTTTATTGCCCAGCGCCTGAGGCGCCCCCTTGAGGGGGAATGCTGAAGGGATCGCAATTTTTGTTCTTTCCCACCCATGAGCTTTGGCTTGTGGGTGGGCCCACATTAAAACGAGGCCTTGTGTCCAGCCCATACAAGTGGGGTATGAGAGCAAATACCTCTAACACTGGCTTTGACCGGGGTTCAGGTGAATGGTTGAATCATCATTTTCCTGGAGATGGATGGGTAGATGTGATCCGCATAAAATTATACCTGAATTTAAAAGAAAAGAAAAAAAAAAGAAAAAATGAAAATATAGATTAATTGTTAAAATTGTGTTAAAATTGAAGATCAGTTGAACGAAAATTGGTCATGTTTTTAGATTACGAAATAATAGCAATTTCTGAAACACCCTGTATTAGGGTAGGTTGTCAATTTTTGGATCTGTAGTGTCTCCCATGTGGTGAAAATTGCAAATTAACATAAAGAATTACTACACAAAATATTTTCCTTCAAAACTTTAGGTTTGTTTGAGGGGGAAAAAAGTATTTTTATAACAGTCTATTCTACCCCAACATTTAAAAAAAAATTTTTGTTTTTAATATATCTACATGGTGATTGTAAAGTAGGGTAGGTCGATTTTTGGAACTGCAACATTTCTCATGTGACGAAAGTTGCAAATTAACAAAGAATTACCACAAAATATTTTTCTTCAAAACCTTTGCCTTCATTTGAGGATATAGATTTCAATCTTAAAGTGTTATCACTGTTAAAGCTTAATGAATGAGGTAAAAAGCAGCAGTTGGAGGTGTGGTGGTGATGGGAGCATATTTTCAATTTGAATTCTAGTTAGAATATTTTATTTGTTTCATTTAAAATTACAACTTTTTCGGTTTTAAATATTTGAAATTGCTAAATATTCTGACAAAATTCAAGGCTTAATGTGGTAAAATAAGGATTTTTGGTGCATTTTAGTAGATGATCTTAATGCTATTTGCTCAAACAATGTGCAAATAAGAGATTTAGTTTTTGTTATCAATAACACGACTTTTAAGCTGTCTGAGAGAATTTTGATATGAATGATGAATGAATCTTTTTGAGTTTTTTGCTAAACAGCAAAACTATTTTTTTAAATGGACTCTCTGTCAATTTTCGACGCATGAGGGTTCATCCAATGAACAACGTACACAGTGTTTTGTTTATAGTGGTGAATGCTTGTGTTGGACCATCCACACTTTTTGGGCACAGTCGATAGGAAAGAATAGTGCACAAGGAATACCACAAACCCATACAACGACTGACCTCAGAATTTTGAATTCAGTTTTCCTTCTCTAGACTGGTTACCTATCCAAGGTTAAAGAGCCAAGTCTCCCCTACTATTTAACCCTTAGCTGGATGGTTAATATATGAATTCATACCTTTCTCAAGATATAGCACTATTGTGAGATTGCCAACAGCCTCGTCCATGATTGAACTTGTCATTGACGAGTCTATTTCCTAAAAACCTATTTCACCATACACCTCAATTTGTTTGAAAATATATAAGTACCAGTATTAAAAGTTGGCAGAGACCGGTAGCACAAGCCCTAAATAAAGCCCAACAAGAGTTGACATGCCATAAAACAAACCAACCAGCATTAAAATAAATTATCCTTCTCCTTTGGGTCTTATTTTCATCTCTTTTCTATACGTTTGCCTGTGTGTTTTGAAAATATATAAATAACCGGTATTAAAGTTGGCAGACACTAGCACCAGCCCTAAATAACCCAACAAGAGTTGACATGCCATAAAACAACCAGCATTAAAATATATAAATATTAAAAGTTGGTAGGATTTGAACTCGAGTCGACGAGTCCATTTCCCCGACTCTAACCATTATGCCACGCATATACAGCAAAACTATAGTTATTCTTAAGTACCAATACATAACTATGTACTAAACTTCCCTGAGGAATTTTGAAGGACGGTCTTTTATGAACCCCCCCCCCCTCCTTTTTTTTTCCTTGTATCTCTTGTATTAAACAGAATGTTTTTTTACAGATATGAGTGCCATATGTTTACTTGTGTATTCTTTGAATGGCCCTTGGCAGCCATCTTTATTTGGGGGAGATACAAGATATCATCTTTAGGATGTCATTATATGAAAGATGATGTTTTTACTTTGTGTTTGTTTAAAAGAAAAGATATTTGGGGCGCAAAAATTTTCTTGTTATTCCAAATTATCATTGATAAGAGAAAAAAAATTATTTACCAAAACCCGTTCCCAAGGGTAGCGTTTGAATATTTTGTGGCCTTTTTTAGGCTTCAAGCGAGAGCACATTACAATGGAGATCCCTTGTGTTAAGCAGAGACTTGTTACATAATCTATGCGGTTGCATAAGATTATTGTCAATCCCCTGTATTTCTGAAGGGATGGCCTTTTGTTCTATGCCTTCTTTTCTTTCATTTTCTCCACCTCTCTCACATCACGGGCGGACTTTCCATGGAATATTACAGAAAGCCGCAAAATATGTGAAGTCATGTGGGACCTGGTTGGGTCCTCAGTTCAGCTTACGTCAGTCAGATAAGATGTTTCTGCCTTAGCTGGAGCTCACTGCACACACGCATTGTGTTAGTTAGAGAAATATGTTAGTTAAGTAAATATGGCTTAAATAAATAATAGGTTTTGTGGTTGATGAATGTTCTTGCCAACAAGACTGACCTAGAAGAAGAAAAGAAATGAATCAAGGACGACCAACCAGCAAGATGAAGTCCAGACGCTAGAAGAAGAACGTAAGATACCAAAGATGAGCAGAAGAATTATAGAAGTAAAGAAAGGGTATACAACAAACTGATCCTTAGTGAAGAAACCTTTTGTTGTTCCTCGGTGTTGAGTAAAATCCCTGCATTCAACAAAGTCCTTGGTTGCAGTCCGTTCGTCAGTGGCAGATATGTGAATATAATGGCTTTCTAGATCAGCTCCCGATTACGACAAGAAGGTTCCCAAGTTCGAGATGGTTGTTGAGTCGAGAAGGTTCCGAGTCCAACAATAAAACCTGAGGTCTGGAGGCACATCGGCTGAAACGTTGTACAGATAGCTTCTATATTCAACAACTCCTCTTCCCAAACAAATCAGCTAATGAGACCAATGTAGTATACAAATTTAAATGCCCCTTAGGAGATGTCTCCCCCAAAAATGAAAATACCTACATCGGTTTTACCTCACGACTTTGTCACACCGTTTGACTCTTCATATGAACAGATAATAGTTCTATTTCACAACATCTAAAATTACATGCATGCCCCCACTCTATTACCGAAATATCCTAACAGAAAATACACACATTCTGCACAAAGAAAAAAATGAACAAAAACACCAAATACTAGAAGCTTTATACATCAAACAATACAAACCATCCTTAAACAAAATTAATTTTCAATGCAGTACTCACATTTAAAATGCACTATAACACTTTTCCTATCAATTCTCCTCCTTCCAGCCCCCACCCCTTAATATAATTTCTACGAGTTCCCCTCCTACTATCTCTCACTACGACTAACTTGAAAAAACTGGAACACAAAACACATCACCCCTGATGATGGCACTTTGAAGTGCCAAAAGTAATTGGGATATGAACTTTGGTGAATCTACGGATTCCATCCAAATGTAAAAAAGTTAGCCAGAAAGCTTGAAAAGATTAATAAAATTGTTAAACAGGAGATGTGCCTTTTGTTTAATTCTACATGTATATATATAATATATATATATAATATATTATATAATGAATAATAATAATATATATATATATATATATATATATATATATATATATATATAAATATATATATATATTGATTTTTTTCCATGCTTCATAATACCCAAAAAAAAACAAAGTTCACAAAAACAAAGTCTATAATTAACAAATTTATAATAATATATATATGAGAAAAGGGGGTTGAATGAATCCGACAGAATGAGGTAAAATATAAGGAATGAAAGAACAAAACTCAGACAAAAATGTGTAGTATATTCGCTGTAATTTTGAACTTGGCTTCTTCAGCGAAATATACTACACATTTTTGTCTGAGTTTTATTCTTTCATTCTGTAAGATTCAAAGGTTATGACAGTCATAACTCGTTGGAACGCAAACAAACTCCGACACAGTTGAGGGACAAAACATTTATATAACGGCACAAGAATAAACAGGGTAATAATACATACATACATACATAAGTAATATAAAGTTACATGTAAAAAGGATAAACATAAAAGCAACAGACATGAGACTAAGATAGTCCATGCTGTATAAATCCCTTACAGTAATGTAAGGGGGGGGGGCAAAGCCCCAACAAGAAAGGGGTAGTCATAAGACTACCTCATTGTGTCTCGTAGGTCGAGCAGCAGGCAAAGAGGAAGAGAAGTTCAAATCAGCCACTTAAATACACTACGCCCTAGCGGGAACCAGCGACACTAAACGGGCAGACAACTCTCCAGGCAAATACGAAAATAACTCCTACAATTCCAATAATATTATATATACTAGTACAAATAAAAAAAACGCTCTCCAGGCGATGTAAAAATAAATTTTTGAAACATATTGCCTGAGGGGTGGGAGTAAAAAATTCAACGTCAGCGAGTTTGTACCCTAAGTAAGTAAATCATCAAATTCATTAAAGGATTAAAAAATAAAACAATGAAATGTAAACTTTAAATATGTATTAAAATAAAACAAACTATATATAGATATATAATACCAGTCATGTATTTATTAAAACTTATTTTAAAAAACAATGAGGACTGTCTAATGTGCATGTTTCAAATTTTGAGTATATTTATTCTATGTTATGAGGATTTTGGTAATGTGACGTAAGCAGTGACGTAATTTTGTTACAGACAACAACCGGAAGAAATCTCCATTATTAATAGATATAAACTAAAATTAAAATTGTATATTAACCAAAGAGAAACTCATTAGCACGTTATTTTTTTATTTATCTTTTTTTTCTTGTTTTGCACTTTGAATTGATTTTATATTGATTTCTAATATTGATTGATTGAATTAATTAATCGCCTCATTATTCTTAAAAAATTGTAATTATTGAATTTAAATTTCTTATTTTAATGTGAAGTCATTCCCTTTACTGTGACGAAAAAAAAATTGATGACATCTCACTAGGTCGTTTTGCATGGGGATTTTTATGGGCATCCTGTGAGGATCAAACTCGCGATAATTAATAATGGATCTGCAAGACTAACTTTGTTTTATCCCCCTCCTCTACCCAGGCAATGCCAGATAGCCCCTTCTAGTTATATAACTTTCAAAAAAGAAAAACTAGTTCTTTCTTTGAAAGTTAAATATGCTCTGTATATAATTTATTTATTGATTATTATACATTGAGCTCTTTTTAGGGATTCATAAAAAATCCTTGAATGAGTATATATGCTTGCACCTACAAGAGCTTACAATATGGTTGTACGTGTGATTTCGATGATCCCAAATAGAATCATCTTTACTTACCAGTCAATTGGATTATGTTACATTTTATATATTATAT
>CM042178.1:7914127-7931627 GCA_023376005.1 Doryteuthis pealeii
TGTTCTAACTGATCTTAGACGTTTTTACTTGTCTCAAGACAGTCAAGTAGAGATACCAAATTTTCAGTGTATTTTTATAGTAAGGATCATTGTTCAATGTATTTTTATAGGAAGGATCATTGTACAATGTATTTTTATAGGAAGGATCATTGTACAATGTATTTTTATAGGAAGGATCATTGTCCAATGTATTTTTATAGGAAGGATCATTGTACAATGTATTTTTATAGGAAGGATCATTGTCCAATGTATTTTTATAGTTAGGATCATTGTGCAATGCATTTTATAGTTAGGATCATTGTCCAATGTATTTTTATAGTAAGGATCATTGTCCAATGTATTTTTTATAGGATCATTGTACAATGTATTTTATAGGAAGGATCATTGTACAATGTATTTTTATAGGAAGGATCATTGTACAATGTATTTTTATAGTAAGGATCATTGTACAATGTATTTTTATAGGAAGGATCATTGTACAATGTATTTTTATAGGAAGGATCATTGTACAATGTATTTTTATAGGAAGGATCATTGTACAATGTATTTTTATAGGAAGGATCATTGTCCAATGTATTTTTATAGTTAGGATCATTGTCCAATGTATTTTTATAGTAAGGATCATTGTACAATGTATTTTTATAGGAAGGATCATTGTCCAATGTATTTTTATAGTTAGGATCATTGTCCAATGTATTTTTATAGTTAGGATCATTGTGTACAATGTATTTTTATAGGAAGGATCATTGTCCAATGTATTTTTATAGGAAGGATCATTGTCCAATGTATTTTTATAGGAAGGATCATTGTACAATGTATTTTTTATAGTTAGGATCATTGTCCAATGTATTTTTATAGTAAGGATCATTGTCCAATGTATTTTTATAGGAAGGATCATTGTACAATGTATTTTTAGTTAGGATAGTTAGGATCATTGTCCAATTTTTATAGTTAGGATCATTGTCAATGTATTTTTATAGTAGGATCATTGTCCAATGTATTTTTATAGGAAGGATCATTGTTACAATGTATTTTTATAGGAAGGATCATTGTCCAATGTATTTTATAGGAAGGATCATTGTCCAATGTATTTTATAGTAAGGATCATTGTCCAATGTATTTTTATAGGAGGATCATTGTCCAATGTATTTTTATAGTTAGGATCATTGTCCAATGTATTTTATAGTTAGGATCATTGTGCAATGTATTTTTATAGTTAGGATCATTGTCCAATGTATTTTTATAGTTAGGATCATTGTGCAATGTATTTTTATAGTTAGGATCATTGTCCAATGTATTTTTATAGGAAGGATCATTGTCCAATGTATTTTTATAGTTAGGATCATTGTCCAATGTATTTTTATAGGAAGGATCATTGTCCAATGTATTTTTATAGTTAGGATCATTGTGCAATGCATTTTTATAGAAGGATCATTGCAATGTATTTTTATAGGAGGATCATTGTACAATGTATTTTTATAGAAGGATCATTGTACAATGTATTTTTATAGGAAGGATCATTGTCCAATGTATTTTTATAGTTAGGATCATTGTGCAATGCATTTTTATAGTTAGGATCATTGTACAATGTATTTTTATAGGAAGGATCATTGTACAATGTATTTTATAATGTTTTTATAGGAAGGATCATTGTCCAATGTATTTTATAGGAAGGATCATTGTACAATGTATTTTTATAGTAAGGATCATTGTCCAATGTATTTTTATAGTAAGGATCATTGTCCAATGTATTTTTATAGGAAAGATCATTGTACAATGTATTTTCATAGTAAATGTAGTTGACAGGTGGGTGTTTTCTTAAGGATGGTGTATGTCTGACCCTACATATCAGTTTCAGAATCTTGTTCAGTTACGGTGTCCATCCTAAGCTGTTATGATTAATTAGTATTGGATTAACTATTAATATGTCCTTCCCTCTCTCTTTTTTTTTTTTTTTTTTTTTTAATTATCAATTCATGTTGTCACTTAGCAATAATGATTATCACACATTTGTCAAAAAAAGAAAAAAAAAAAGAAAGAAAGACATACATTGTGAAAAACAAATACAGCTAATTACAAAGTCTGCTGAAAATGACACTGAAAATGTCTCGATTTATTTATTTAACATGTAAACACAAATTTCAAAATCCAATAACTTCATTTCTCCATAATGTAAGAAATTAATATTTATATCAGATGTTTCTCTGATTATTATTCTTTTTAAAGATATAGATTTTATAAGAAATTGATTTTAACTTTATTAATAATTTTTATTGATTTTTTTTTTTTTTTTTTTTTTTTTTTTTGGACCATATGACCTTTAGGCACCCCTTTTTAATCTCGATTAAGAAAGGACATCTTTTTCCTTTACACCGTCAATATCCGGTTGTTTTAACAGACGATTTAAAAAAAAATCATAAAACTAAACCCTAACTCCTAACAAACAACCGGATATTGACAGTGTAAATGAAAAACATCTCCTTTCTTAATTGATATCAAAAAGGGGTGCCTAAAGGTAATATGGTCAGATTTAAAAAAAAAAAAAAATTTTAATATCAATTAGTGTCCTACTTTTGAAAGAAGTTGGTTTTGTTAATACTTATTCGATTTCTGATGAGGATGTAAATGGACATTGCAATAACACATTGATGTAATGAATATGTAAATACCTTGGTACCCTCTCATTAAAATCTGATTGGACAGTGTCATGTATAAATATTCAACACTGTTTTTGGTACAAGCACCTAAACCTACAAGCCTAAACTTACTCGCCAGAATACATTACGACTGCTTGAAAGACGACTGCTATTCGACACACCAACTACTACTGCGATAATATACCAAATACCAACTTCATAATATATCCCTTAACCCGGATATATCACACATTTTCTTGTTAGTTTTATGAAATGTCTACATATGCACTCCCAGTTGCTTTTATTTTTTTTTATAAATTCTAAAATTGATTAGATATTTTTCATAGTTGTTTTTAAGTTCTCCTATCAAGATATCGTGATATTTTTAAAGTTAATGATGACTTGCAGTTTATTAAAATTAAATGATTTTCCTCTGATTTTTAAAAAATTATTTATTGCAAAAACAAGTAAAAAAAAACACCAAAAAATAATTTTTTTCTTTCCTACCCCATCTGCCATATTTTGTCCAAAGTGTACTCCCAAATAGCCTATACCTATACAAAGTTTGTCCTATTTATAATTTATTGTCCTATTATTTAGAATAATAAATTATCAATCATGTCCATGTTACCCTAACTAAGATATTGAGCACTATTTACTTATAAATATATCACACCATATTCTCAATAAAATATATATATATATATGTGTTGTGTGTGTGTATAGAAGGGAGGAAAATATATGGGTGGGGGGAATAGATATTCGAATCAAGAAGTTCCTGCTGAGGGGAGGGGGACCAAAAGGAAGCGAGTTCACCGTCTTCTCACAAGCCAGACTTTCTTTTGGTCAACACATTCTTCCTCTTCGTCTAGCAGCTGGAAAATCCGTCGTCGTAGTCAAAATAATCTTTAACAGTTCAAAATCGCAATTCCTATTTAGTTTTGTTTCTGTTGGACTAAAATCCATTTCTTTACTGGATTGTTCGCAAAGTGCTTCGTCGTCGTCGACTGCTGGTCACTGCCCAGCGCTCGACTCACTTGTTATTTATGGACATGTTTATCCAAACATCTGGGCACATCAGTCGAACCTCGTGTCCGTCCAGTGCCCAAATCGCATTTGTTTTTGCATGCGGGAGGACGCGAGTTCGATCCCGGCAGGCAAGACAATGTCTTGCTCCCTTTCCTTTCTTGTTCTCCGTCACAGTGTGTAACTTTCAAAGAAAGAAAAACTTAACAAACCGTCATCTTGTTATAATTTTTATTTCAACAAGAAACTCAAAAAATGAGAAAGGAAGAGGAGGGAGAGAGGAAGGAAGGAGGGTGAGGGAGAGAAAGGAGAGGGAGGGAGAGAGAGAAAGGAGGGTGAGGGAGAGAGAGAAAGGAAGTGTGTGAGAGGAGGGGTAGGGGAGTGGTGGTGAGGGGGATGGGAGAGTGAGTTGAGACAGGGGGAGATTGAGGGGGAGGAAAGAAAAGGGAGGGAGGAAAGAGAGGAGGTGAGGGAGAGGGGCGAGAAAGAGAGGTATATTAAAAAAAAAGAGCAGTAATAATGATAATAATATTTGTCGAGGAAAACAATTTAGGGTCTACCATACTTCCAGGCAGTGGTTATATCAGTACTGCTGTATGGCAGCACCACTTGGACCCTAATGAGGCGCCTTGAGAATAAGCTAGATGGGAGCTGCACAAGAATGCTGCATGCAGTCTTGAACAAATCGTGGAAACAGCACCCCACAAGGAAGCAGCTGTATGGCCACCGGCCTCCCATCTCACAGACCATCCGAGTGAGATGGACTAGACATGCAGGACACTGTTGGAGAAGCAAGGACGAGCTCATAAGTGACGTTCTCCTGTGGAAGCCAACACATGGACATGCTAATGTGGGCCGCCCAGCAAGGACCTACATTGACCAACTATGCGAGGATGCTGGTTGCTGCATGGAAGACCTTCCAAGGGTAATGAACGATAGGGAAGGTTGGTGAAAGATTGTCATAGATATCCGTGCTGCTTGCGCGACATGATGATGATAGTTTTAATCCAAATGATTTTATCAGGGCCCTACCTAACTAAGTTTGACATCGACTTAGTTAAGCGTAAGGTAGGGTCCTGATGAAATCATTTGGATTGAAACCATGGTAGACCCTTAACTCTTTTCCTCTACTAATATATATATATATATATAGGGCTAGTTAGCTCAGTTCCTAGTTTGATACTGCCCCTTGCCAACTTAGCGGATGAGTAGCACAGGGATCTGTGTGGTGAAGTGAGGAGCTGATGGTAGGAGTGGCGCTCCACATCAGATGCTGAAAAACAATCTCCTTGGTCTAGCGCTAGTGAAAAGGGTATAGACTCACTCGCTATCTAGTTGATACCTACTTATATATATATATATATATAGTATAATGAGACATTTGAAAAAACACAGGTTTAAATAAAATGAGTGATAAGTTTATTAGCCAATGCTGCAGTGTTTCGATCTGTTGAGTAGATCTTCTTCAGGTTGATATAAGGAAGAGTAAAAAAATTTTTATCACAAAATAATGAGGAAGGCTGTGATAGTTTTTGTTGATCAGTTTGTTCAAAGATGTTTTGAAAGGGAGTTTACATTCTTAGAATAATTTGAAAATTGAGAAACGCTGGAAAGGTAGACGGTTTTTTTTAAATATTACATCAAGTATATATATATATATATATGGGTGGTGTAATGATGGTTATCATAGGAAATAGATTCAGTGAGTCAAGTTTGTGTTTCACTCTACGTTAATGCTCCTGGGGAAATGCACCTATCTCTGTCTACTCCACCCACCCCACAGCCTTGGGTAACAGTAGGGCAAATTGAGTTATCTAATTTTAGTAAATCAGCTGATTTTGAAGGAAGAACTCTGAATTCAAAACCTGAAGAATTTTGTTTGGAAAAGGCAACGTTGGGTAGCTCTGCTGGTCTTTGATAAAATCATTGCTCCAAATTAGCAACATAACTATCTCCTATCTATCTCTCTCTTATATATATATATATATATATATATATATATGTAAGGCTAAACTAATCGAGAAAATGTCAATCCCTGAATATACATTTCGACCTATTCAGGGATTGACATTTTCTCGATTTGTTTAGTCTTACATTTGAACATATATGCCCGCCTAAATTCATTAATTATTAACTAATTAATTTTTAAAATTAGGTATGACTTCAATTAAGCACATATCCTCCAAAAATTGTTGGCTTAAAGCCATATAAAAAATAAACACATTTGTTTGTTTACTTAACTTCATATATATATATATATGTGTGTGTGTGTGATTTTTATAAATCTCTATAAGTGTAGAAAGATTTACTTCTGACTTTTTAAATCCCAGGCAATGTTGGGTAACTCTGCTGGTCTATGATAAAATAATTGCTCCAAGTCGACTACGTAACTCAAAAATGAAAATAGTCGGCAAAAAAAATTATCTGTACTTCATCTGTCATGATAATTTGTCCGATTTGAAAGGACATTTCTGATTTGTCGTGTCCTCGTTGAATTGGCATCACGAAGGAAAACTCCCAAGAACCGATTATTTGTGTATCGTTTATCTTTATTAACTCCTTGTTTATTTGTGAAGGGGAGACATTTGACTCCCTCGGGAGGGGTTGGAGGGAGGGAGAGGAAAATGTCTTTTGCTTCTGACCTTTTAAGGGACTTTCTTTCCACAGCCGCTTCCTTCCCCCCCATTTTTTTTTTTTTTTTTTTTTTTTTTTCAGGGTCGTGCAGTCTCCTGGCACTGATCCTTTAAACTTTGGAAATGGTTGATAAATAGTTTTGGAAATGTAGATAATCTACGGCTAAGACACCCTCCCCCCATACACACACACAAACACAAACACTGTGTTTTTTAGGTTATGACCTGTTGAAAAGAGAAAGAAGTAAGAAAGAAAAAAGATTAAGGGAAGAAGAAAGAAAGAAAAGAAAAGAAAGATAGAGAAAAGAAAAGATAGAAGAAAAAAGAAAGATAGAATAAAGAAAGAGAAAAGAAAGAAAAGATAGAAGAAAAAAGAAAGATAGAATAAAGAAAGAAAGAATGAAAGAAATAGAAAAAAGAAAGAAAGAATGAAAGAAAAAAAGAAGGAAAGATAGAAAAGAAAGAGAAGATAAAAGAAAGAAAAAGAAAGAAGAAAAGAAAGAAAAAGGAAAAAGAAAAAAGTTCCCTTAAGGATGACATTTGTCATTCTATGGATCTTTGCCTGGATCTCACGTTTGAATTAGTTATATGGATCTGGAGGCACGTTGTGTAATATTTAGAGTTGTAGGAAATGGACTTGTCGACGCGAGTTCAAATCCTGCATGAGACTGTTTGCATTTTATAGGTTGACCAAATATGTTGATAAATAAACCTCACTTTGGTCAAAGTATATGAGAGTATCTTGGTCAACCTAATAATAATAAAAATATCTTGCCCTTCCCCTTGGACAACAATGGTGCCAGGAAGTAATTGGGATAGACTTGCAGAATTGACAACAACTCTCGGTCATCCATTGTGCAAGATATGACACAAGGTTTGAATTCAGAGTTTTCCTTCTTTTAGACTGGCCAGGGTGGTCAGTCTAAAAGAAGGCGGAGGCATTAGAATGCATCGACTGGACCTCTGCAGAGGGGTAAGACTCCCCCAATTGGGCCACCTGTTGGCCATGGGTTGTAATCGTGACGCTTAAGGATAGAACCCAGATGGTTGAGCAGTCCATGACTTGCAATACTTGCTTTGGCCCTTTCTTGGGTTAGACGGGCGGTCAGAGAGGGGCCCCTCTGATCAATCGGCTGGCCATGTCAAGCCCTAGCACTTATATGATTGCCCCAACCCTATTGCCCTTATGGCAATCCCCAATCCTTCTATGGTCCATCTATGGTTTAAATAGAAAAACATGAGTTTATAAACAAAATTGTATTATGCATTAAGAATGAATTCATTTCAAAACTTTGTCGGCATTAAATGACCCACTGTGGTTGATATGCCGTAAAAAAAAAACCAAACCCATTTCTTCTTCTCCTCTCCTCTCTCTCTTGTCTTCTCTCTCTTCTTCTTCTTCTCAACTTTTTCTCTTTCCCTGTTTTTCTTTCCTTCTGCCCACAAAGATTATGTCACCACTCATATACAAAAAAAAAAAAGAAAAAAAAAAGGAACCTCTTTAATATTCTCCTTAAAAACAACAACCCAATCCATCAATACCCATTAAATTCTCACACAAATCTTCCCCCACCGTCCTTCGTCTTTGCTTACCTTCTAATGGTCAGTTGGTCATTGAAGGAAATCAGTTTGAAGTGGGACCCCATTACCCTAAGGTTATTGCCTCTTAGTAAAGGTCATTAGAAACCGGAAGTCAGCACTTGGATTTCTGTTGGAGTGTTGGATTCTGGAAGGAAGTATACTGTGCAAGGAATTTAGTTCCTTCAAGTGTTCAGGAATATGTTCAAGCAATTTATTTCAGGGTCTTTTTTTTGCTGGGTGGCACTAAGCCGTTAACACCCAATATGTAGGAAGCTCTCAGTTTGGGGGTTTAGCTCAGTTGGTAGAGCGTCGACTCTACAATTTGAGGCAATATTTTTTGACTTTGTCAACGTCACACAGAATCGTGCAGCAGCAGCAGCAGTGGAAAGAACTTTGGTTTGTTGTTCGGTCAACAACAAACCAGAATCAGAAAGAAAGAAAAAGATTAGAAAAAAAGAAAAAAAAGAATTAGAAAAAAATTAGAAAAAGAAAGAAATATATATACATATATAATATAATATAATAAAATAAATATATAAAGGTTTACATATCTATTTATTTGGTGACAAAGGAACATTCACGACCATATTAGTTTCATGTGATAGCAATCGTTAGGTGAAGATGTTACCAATGCAAGGAAAATCGAAGAATTGCAAAAAATTTCAGAAAATTCAATAGACATAGGATGTGTATGATTAGATGAAATGATGTGTGTATGTATGTGGCGATATTATGAATGTATGTGAGTGTTTATGGACAGTATAAAGGTTATGTATGCGGGATAACTGATCACACACATAATACACACCACACACACACACACACACACACATATATAATATATATATATATATATATATATATATATATAAAATACACATAATACACACACACACACAGTCGACGGGGTGGCTTAAAGTCGGTGTCAGCAAGGGAGTCTATCCCTTTTCAATTGCACTAGACCAAGGAGATTGTTTTAGCATCTGAGGTGGAGCACCGCACCTACCATCAGCTCCTTACTTTACTGCACAGATCCCTGTGCTACTCATACACTGAGTTGGCGAGGGCCGGTATCGAACGAGGAACCTTGTGATTCCTTGCCAAACACTACCGACTGAGCTAACCGGCCATATATATATATATATATATATTTATTTATTCAATTTAACTAATACAAATGAAAAGTCTGTCTAACCATTGGTTTCTGAATATCACTTTTTCGGTGTTATTCGTCGTCAGAGACGTTGACTTTTGAAAAAATGGACAGTTTTAAACTTTTTGCTCGTGTTTACGTGATCCGTTATTCGTTCTTACATTTTGCTTTCGTCATTCACCAGCATCATTATTTGTTGTCATTGGGTCTCGTGTTTATATGATGATTTAAAATTTTTCCGTTTTTATTTCTTATTTTTATTTTTATTTTATTTTAATTTTTATTTTAGTTTGTGTGTGTTTATTTATATATGAATTCTTAATTATGGCGGTCTGAGGTTTTGGTTAGTCCATATATATATATATATATATATTATATAATATAATTTATTAGTGGTAAAACATCAACATAATCATTATTTATATAGACTTATAAATGTTAGTAATTTGATACCTCACGATTTTGTTTATCAGGAAATTACCTGAATGTTTTTTTAATCTTTTCCTCTCAATTCTGCTGAGCCGAGGAATTAATTAACATCCTTCGTAACATTTGACCTTTGACCTTCGGATGATAAAAATTATGTTCAAATCATCTATGAGGTATGTCAGAAAAAGTTCCGGGACTGGTGTCACTAAAGATGTGAGGGGCATTGTCCACTGCGAGTTCTTGCCAGACGATCAACCAGCATGTCTACAAAGAGATACTGCGGTGTTTGGTTCGTTCAGTGCATGAGAAGAGGTGAGGGATATGGCAGGACGACTCGTGGGTGCTTCAAGCATGCAAGCGTGGCAGAGAAGGATAGGAAAGTGCATTAGACTTCAGGGGGATTATTTTGAAGGGGATAACTTGTAGTTTGGATTTGAAATAAATTTTTAAATAGATATTGAAGGGACCGAGATAGATAGATAAGCAGACAAGAAACTGACTGTTACCAAGCACCGTTTACTTTATGCCTACACTTACAAATAAGGCACCTCATGTAACTTAATGGTTAGCCAGCTAGCTTAGCAGACCATATAATATATATATATATATATACACACACACACACACACACACACACACACAACACACACACACACACACTGACCCCTCCGCACGAGCAGGATGTGACACAAGGTCAATTTCTTAAGCGGAGTTTAACAGGTTTGAATTCAGAGTTTTCCTTCTCCTAGACCGGTTGCCTAACCAAGGTTAAACAGCCCAGTCTGCCCTACCATTTACCCATAGCTGGAGGGAGAGTAGGATTCATACCTTTCCCAAGGGTATTAGCGCTAAGTGAAATGCAATCACCATGTCCAGGATTTGAACTCGGGGCGACGAGTCCATTTCCCATGACTTTAACCATTACACCACGCGCTTCCTTAGCAGACCATTATAAGTGAGTTCGTTTCTCACTGGGTGTACCATACTTCTGACCTTAAACTTAGTAACTAAATATATCCTGGAACTTTTTTGACATACCTCGTATTTTGTATTGTTTATTCTTATTAACCAAAATCTCAATATTGTACTATTGTAGACTTTTTAAAATTTTTATTTAAAAAAGATTTTTTTTTAATGGATTCTAAACCATGTTGTACCCTGCCCTGTTAGCTATGGCAGAAAAATACACAGACTGCACCTCTTCAGAGAGGTAAAAATCACCTCCCCCAATGGGATCACCTGTTGACCATGGGTGGTAATCCGTGATGCTTAAGGATGGATTCTTGATGGCTGAGCAGTCTATGACTTGTAACACTCCACTTTGGCCCTTACTTAGGCTAGACGAGCATTTGGAGAAGACCCTCAATTGGCTGTCCATGTCAACCCTAGCACCTATATAATTGTCCCAGCCCTATTAAACCTAAGGCAAGCCCCCAACCCTTTTTATTATATTTGTGCTAGAAGGTGGTGGCTGAGGGTCTTCATGTCCTGGGAATAACGTTAAACTCTATCTGATGGTAAAGTTCCAGTTGTGAAGGTCTGGAGAATGTAGAGCACCCCTTCATTACTATTGCTCTCAGGTCTACTCAGAGCCAGAGTGGTAGTATATGTTAGGGTTCCATCTATGGGTTAAATAGAAAATTTGTTTACAAAATTTCCCCCCAAACTATCACTACGAATCTTTCCCCCCAAACTATCACTACGAATCTTTCAAAACTTTGCTGGCATTAAATAACCCACCGAGGTTGATATGCCCTGGATCTTAGTACAAGTTAATAGTGTTGATCCCAGGTGGCCATCCTCCAGGCAACACCTGCTCCTTCGATTTAAAGAGGCAGGACTGAGTTTATTGCCCAGTGCCTGAGGTGCCCCCTTTGAGGGGGAATGCTGACAGGATCAACACATATTTTGCATCTGCCACCCATGAGCTTCAGTTCGTGGGTGGTCCCACATTAATAGGGCCTTGTGTACATGTGGGGTATGTGGTAAATATTATGCCATGAAATGAAATGAACAAACAAATCATTGGGCCATACCTGCTGGTTCAACCTCTTTCTACAAGAGTATATGTAATGACTACCTGTTAGTGAGCATTTTGTTTATATATATATATATATATATATATATATATATATATATATATATATAATAAGATGATAGGAATACCATACTTCCACTTTTTTTTTTTTTATCTATTGAGTTTCGGGGTTGTCATCTAGCTGGCTGACTCACTCTGTTCTCCCTCTAGAGAGATATTTTCTCATCACAAATGTTTTTTCGGTAACCGTGATGGCACGGTGCTGATAAACAAAGGCGTTGTTTCATCACAAAAAAAGATCTTTGTGATGATTTGGTACCTGTTGATGAGTTGTATGTTTATACTGGTACTTTTTTTTTTTTTGTTAATGATTTTGTATATTATACATAGCTTATATATATATATATATATATATATATATATATATATATATATATAATTAATATATAGAGAGTTTTATAATTTGCTTGAAGCATTGTGTATATATTGGTTTGGAGGTTGATTTTGAAGGCTATCACAATGCAGGTGTAAAGAAAAAATAATAAGGTAACAATGGTGTTGTGTGTTAACCTGTATTTTATTCTTGAATTTTCGAGATAAAATCTCTTTTTCAGAAGATCACTGGAACTGAAGTCGTCCTGTTATGGCATTTCTAGACTTCAGTTCGAGTGATCTTCTGAAAAAGAGATTTTATCTAGAAAATTCAAGAATAAAATACAGGTTAACACACAACACCATTGTTACCTTATTATTTTCTTTACACCTGCACTGTGATAGCCTTCAAAATCAACCTCCAAACCATATATATATATATATATATATATATATATGACTATTTTCAGCCGACAATATTTGGGAGAATATATGCTTTATTGAAGTCAAACCTAATTTTTTGAAAGTTAATTCATTAATGATTAAATCCCACCTAATTAATCATTAATGAATTAACTTTCAAAAAATTAGGTTTGACTTCAATAAAGCACATATTCTCCCAAATATATATATATATGTATGTATGTATATGTAATATAGTGAAAAATTTGAAAAAACAACGGTTCAAATAAAATGAGTGGTATTTATTCAGCCAACGCTGCAGTGTTTCAATCTGTTTAGTAGATCTTCTTCAGGGCTTTTGTTGATATAAGGAAAAGTTCAAATTTATCACAGAATAATAATGAGACTGTGATTGGTTTGTTTACAATGTTTTGAATGGAAATTTTGCGTTCTTTTTCCTTATATCAACAAAAGCCCTGAAGAAGATCTACTAAACAGATTGAAACACTGCAGTGTTGGCTGAATAAATACCACTCATTTTATTTGAACCTGTGTTTTTTCAAATTTTTTGCTATATTACATATTGTCGGATTCACTTCCATTTTTCTCTTCACCCACACACTAAGTGAACAATGTGTTTGAAAAATGGCGAAGGCCGACAATTTTTGGAAGATTATGTGCTTAATTAAAGTCATACCTAATTTGTTAATTAATTATAACTAAATGAATTAGGCATGCATATCGGTTTAAATGTAAAGCATAAACAAATCGAGAAAAAGTCGATTTCTGTATGTACATTTCAGCCCATTAGGCCTCATCATCAGAGCTATAGACAAGGCAGTGCTTTGTGGATGATTCGAACCCTACCTGTCAGGCTGACAGGCGGACACTCTAACCATTACACTAGCTGGCTTCCCAAGAATTTCTCGTTTTTTTTTAAACTGATATGTATATCGCACTTTTTAGGTGACTTATGGCACGACAGTACGAAGTGAACAAACAATGTGTTTGAAAAATGGCGAAGGCCGACAATTTAAATCGATATGCACGCCTAATTCATTTAATTATAATTAATTAACAAATTAGGTATGACTTTAATTAAGCACATAATCTTTCAAATATATATATATATATATATATATATATATATAAGTACATAAAAATGAAAAAATAAGGTGTTTAGAAAGATGATGATTTTTATACTAGGAGAACAGGCTTTCTACACTTTAGAATTTCAAGAGTGATTCCTTCGCTGCCAGGTAATTTGCCACAGGTAATTAGTCTATCAAGTGCTATGCAAAGTTCTTCAGTTGTAGGTTCCATATCTATCTCTTTTGCTACTGGTTGTCGCTCTACATTACTGAGGTTGTTTTTTTCTATTTCTATATACTTACATACTGTCATTGCTCTTGATTCATTTCCATTTTTCCTGATATATTTATCTTATTATAATGGAGATTGTGGGTTTTTCTGTCTGTAACCGAAACTATATTACTATTCAAGTCACAATTCCCTTTGTTATTTACATCACATTCTCCATGAATTTATTTTTTATTTAAACCTCAATTATTAATAAAATTGTTTTACTTCATGAAGACTGTTGACCATATCAACATACTAATAACATGCAATTGTATTTATATATACAAGAAAATAGTGGTTTACAGTGTGAATTGGAAGGTTAATTTGCATATTGATCTTAAAATTTTGATTTTAATAAATATATGCTTAGTATTATTGATTTCTAATTGTTTGGTTTTATATCAATGAATATGAGCAAAAATCTCTTCAATAAATCTTAAAAGAAATTCATTAAAAAGAAGAAATAACTGTAATTTCATTCTTTACTTCTTATTTTAACTAAATAGTTAATTTAGGAAAATTTACCAATGAAAGACGGGAGTAAGGGAAAATGATGGAAGAGTTAGTTTCAAAGTTGTTCTATTTTTCAATCATACCCCCTCTGTTCAAATATTTTTATCTGAATTCTTATTCAGTTTCATTAGCCTTTCTAATTTAACATATTTTATTATATTAAAACTTAAATACTTGCACCCGGAGGGTGCATATATTTGCTAGTATATATAATTTAATATACCAAACTTGTTGATAACCCTTGCGGTAAGAAAAAACCTGGATCTCTCTTGCAAATAGTTTGATTGTAAAAATATACTACCAAACATCACAAGGGGAAAAAAAAAAAAGAACAAGATAGTTGTACCAACTGAAAATAATCGGTTGATACTATAATACTTGGCCAAAAGAAAAATTATATATTATATAAAAAATAATATATAAACCGCCAAGATATTCTAAAGCTAAAAATAAAAAGTGCTCAATACCTAAGTAGAGCAAATAATAAAGTTAAACCTAATGAGTCAGATATACATACTAAAAACTGTTAGTAGGTATATCTGACTCATTAGGTTTAACTTATATATATATATATATATATATGAGGTAGTAAGGGATGATTCTATATGTGATTTCAAGATACACTGTATTAATATTGTTGATCCAGTATGTAAAAATACAGCGAATCTTTAAATATATATAGCCCCAATTTTGGTCGAAATAAATTTATTTAGGAATTACGGTGTTGAGTTCTTCCTTCTTTTCTATGATACACACACACACATATATATATATATTATATATATATATATATTATATATATATATGTGAGTGAGAGACAGATATATAGATAGATATTTTTTGTGCTAATCCAAATTTGGTTGAAGGCCAGATGTGCTGGAAAAAAATCTGCAAAAAAGAAGCTTACTACAAATTTGTACCTGAGATTGACTTGTATACATCAAACCGCATATCGAATGCCGAAAACTGGAACTGCTTTCACCTAACTTGAGTCTCAAAATATCTTCCTTGAAAAGCAAGAACAATTCTGGAAAGAGTCGAGCAGGTTGTTGTTAGCGAACCATCTCCCCCCCCCCCCATATAGAAATGCAATTTTACCCAAAATTTTTCGCTCGAAAAATTGCCCTGCGTCTTATACATCGAGATGAAGTTGAGACCTCCCATAGGCCTAGGCCAATCTTCTCTATGAGGCTCACTAACCCAGCTTACGTTCAGTACTTTTACCTACCCTAAACTCCATGCATCCTTATTTTATTGCTGGTATTATTTTATTATTACCGGTGATTTAAAATGAATTTGTAAAAATGAAAGCAATCCAATCTTATTATTATTATTATTATTATTATTTTATATTTATTAATTGTATTATTAATAATATATCCTATTATGTTATTTGAGGTGTCTTGTGTATGTTTATTGCTTGCCTGTACTGCCAAATTGCTTTTATACGGCTATAGTTTCTGCTTGTGTAATACACAGCTAGACTGTTTTCAACAATATATGGTTAAATACATTAAAAACTTTTTTCCGATTCTGACCTGCTGAAATGGGGTGCTCTTATATGCCGTCAAATATGGTAATTCCCCCCCCCCCCAAAAAAAAAAAAAACGCCTAAAGTACAGCTAAAATGTGGAGTAGAGACTTTTGGGAGGTGTGACATATTAAATGCTAATACAGACAATTTGTGAAAAGTGTTTAATTCTAGTTAAGTAAAGATTACACAATTCAGTTCAGCATTAAATCCAGAAAGGGTAAAGTTCCAAATAGCAAATCCAACATTGGCAAGATGTCCTTTTTCTTGTAGAATACTATACTAGTATTTTGTATATCAAAGAGTGTGCTGTCTCTGTCCCATAATAGATGTTGGGAGGTGTGATGTATTAAATGGTAATACAGAAAATAAACTTGTGAAAATGTGTTTAGTTCCAGTTAACTCACAAATGGTTGGTATCAAGTCCTGAGTCAATAAAGATTAGACAATCCAGTTCAGCATTAAATCCAGAAAGGGTAAAGTTCCAAATAGTAAATCCAACATAGGCAAGATGTCCTTTTCTTTGTATGAGACATCACATTAAATGGCCTACTTGAGTTAGCTATTTTTTATTTTTATTTTTTTACTTTTAACTAATTTAAAACAAAATCCTCCTTTCCTCTGNATAAATCAATTCTTAATGGATAATACAATTTTTATTAAATAACATTTTCTTATTGTAACCATAGATGGGACCCTAACAGTACTTTACCACTCCGGGTCAAGTGGACCAGGGAGCAATGGGGATTGAAAGGGTGCTCCACATTGCCCAAACCTCCAAAACTGGAAAACCTCACCATTCAGATAGGTTTACGTCATTCCCAGGACATGTAGACCCGCAGCCACCGCCTTCTAGTACCCCATTATGGGGAATTTAAAAAAAAAAAAAGGGGGGTTTGGTGCTTTGCCATAAGGCAACAGAGTTGGGAACAAACCAAAATGGATGATGGACTAAAGAACAAAACTATGAGACATTTACACATGTTGTGCGTCTCTTCACTCCTTGCTGATTTTCACCTTCTGTAACATGTATATCCAGATGTTTAACACTATCAATTTAGCAGATGTCTTTTTGACAGGGACCAGCTGACAGATGAAGAATTTGGGGGAGGTATGATGTTGCCTCAGGTGACCATTTTCTACAAACTGCAAAAACATTGTCTATTGTATTCTCTGAAATTATTCAAGCTGTCAAAAGGGAATTTAATAGGTTTCTTTGTTGTAACAATTCATAGGTAGCTTATGGAATTGAGTATGTTTACTGTAGTAACACAGGATATGTACTTGGATGGATGTTATTTAGTTAGTGATGTCACGTTATAGGTTTCAATCTATTAAGACCTTCTCAGGACACAGCTGAGTTCTGGGATTGAAGGATGTTCTCATACTTCAATACAAAGACTCAGCTTTTACAATGTTGACTCACATTACATAAACATCCATTTTGTACAAACCCTTTTGTTTGTCTACCTTTCTCCACCACACCACCACGAGAGAGAGAGATAGAGAGAAAGAGGAGAGAAAGAAAGAGAAAGAAAGGAGAAAAAAGGAGAGAGAGAGAAAAAGAGAGAGAGAAAGAAAGAGAAGAGAGAAAGGAGAGAGAGAGAAAAAGAGAGAGAGAGAAAAGATGAGAGAGAGAAAGAGAGAGAGAAAGGAAAGAGAGAGAAGAGAAAGAGAGAAAGAAAAAGAGAAAGAAAGAGAGAGAAAAAGAGAGAGAAAGAGAGAGAAAGAAAGAGAGAGAAGAGAGAGAGAAGAAAGAGAGAGAGAAGAGAGAGGAAAGAGAGAGAGAGAAAGAAAGGAAGAAGAGAGAAGAGAAAGAGAAAG
>CM042178.1:7936627-7941627 GCA_023376005.1 Doryteuthis pealeii
GATCAATGCAAGGTCTATTTTTTTTTTTTTTACATAGCGATTTAAATGGGGCATCCCTCGAGGATTCAACTCACGATTCAGTAATAATTGATCTGTGGGAATAACTTTTAAAAAAATCCCTCTCTACCCAGGTGATGCCGGGTAGCCGCCGCTAGTAAGAATATAAAACTGGAAATTCAGCAGAGCTTAGAATATGCTTAATTTCTATTACTATTAATAAAAATTGAAACCCAGTTTTGAAATGGAACTCTACTAACGACCATAGAATGCTAAGTTTTTATCACTTTTTTCTTTCTATGTTTATATTGAATATTATTCAAAAGTTACAACATCACATATTAACAATGCCCTGATGATGGTTGAATATACAAACCGTAACATTTAATAAGGGAATTGTCGAGACAAAACCTGTAAAATCAAAAAGGGGGGGGGGGAATGTTTTATCAAGGCGTGGCTCAGTGGGTGGTTTTGGTGCTGGGGTGGAAGAAACCTTGTGAAACCGAGACATGTCTCATATCAAAGATGTTGAAGGATGGTAGAATACCGGTTCCTTGAGGAATCAGGTTTTTAGAGATGAGGGCTGGCTGGGTCCCCTTTTTTTTTTCTTCTTCATCTCCCGGATTTCCAGTACATTGAGATTAGTTTACATTCTTGTTATCAGGCAACTGGGGAGGGAGGTTGAGGGAAGAATGGGGGCAACAAAATACTGACTTATGGGGGTGGGAGAAGGAGAAGACATGTTGTTTACCCACATATTGAGAATAAGGAGTGGGAGTCAATCATTCCCCTAAAGATTAGTATGCCCTATTTTTTTCTTAATATTTTTTTCTTTTTTTTTTTATATGTTGGATTTAGTTTATATTAGTCTTTAATCCACTTTTATTTATCTATTTAGATATTTGTCGCATTTAGTTTATACTAGAAGCGGCTACCCTGCATTGCCTAGGTAGAGGTGGGGGAAGTTAGTCTCGCAGATCCATTGATTGTTTTGGTCTTACATAATTGATTTGTTTATGTTTTAATCACGAACGCCACTAATGACTCTTCCTTCTCTCACTATTCAAATTCTAATTTTCAAATATCTTCACAAACTAAAGCCGTCTAACTCCTACCTTTGTAACCTATCCTGTGTAATTCATTTCTAAGAAACTATTGAAATATATTTACAGTTAGCTTGTAAATGGTGAAGGAAGAAAAAATAAAAACACTGGGACACATGTATATGATTTTACTGCGTCATTTTAGATTTTTGATTGTCAGAGACACATGACGCGTACCTATCAGCATCTCTGTATGTTATATATATATATATATATATATATATTATATATATATATATATATACTTAAATTAACTTTCATCGCCAGCATAAAGCAATGATTGTCT
Source organism: Doryteuthis pealeii (assembly GCA_023376005.1). Classification (NCBI taxonomy): domain Eukaryota; kingdom Metazoa; phylum Mollusca; class Cephalopoda; order Myopsida; family Loliginidae; genus Doryteuthis; species Doryteuthis pealeii. The sequence continues at coordinate 7,938,014 of CM042178.1, forward strand.
GTTTACAGATGGGATCTCTCTGGTGATCGTAAAAAAAATATATAGAAAAATGTATGTATTTATTTCACTCCTTAATGGCAGCTGTCAAATGGCCGAGAGGTTAACAAATTGAGCTGAGGAAACTTCAGTTAGGTTTCGCTCCTGGTCAGAGGCAGTTGCTGTGTCTAGCCACACTGAAGAGATGTGAAATGTCGAAATACAGTGTCTTGGGATGACTTATTATATATATACCACACACACACACACACACGTTACATTTTTAATGTAAAACAAATCTTATTATAATGGAGATTGTGTGTTTTTCTGTCTGTAACCGAAACTATATTCCTACTCAAGTCACAATTCTTTTAGTTATAGACATCACATTCTCCATGATTTTATTTTTATTTAACCTCAATTATTAATAAAATTGTCTTACATTATTAATACTGTTAACTATGTCTACATATTGACAGCATGCAATTATATTTATATATACAACAAAATAGTGGTTTACAGTGTAAACGGGAATGCTAATTTGCATATTAATATTAAAAAATCGAATTTAATAAATATGTGCTTAGTATTATTGATTTCTAACTGTTTGGTTTTATTTTAATGAATATTAGCAAAAATCTCTTCAATGAATCTTAAATGAAATCCATTAACAAGATAAAATAACTCATTTTATTCTTTACTTCCTCTTATAACTAAATACTTAAATTAGAAAAAATAACAATGAAAGACGAGAGTGATGGAAGAGTAAGTTTCAGTTGTTCCATTTTTTATTATACTCCCTCTGTTTCAAATCTTTTATTATACTCCCTCTGTTTCAAATCTTTTTATCTGTATTCTTATTTAGTTTCATTAGCCTTTCTAATTTAATACAATATTTTATTACATTAAAACTTAAATACTTGCACCCGGAGGGTGCATATATTTGCTAGTATAAATAATGAAGTTGTTTTAATGAATTAAAATATTTATTTTATTGATAAAGTCTGTCTTATAATTATCATATTTATTTGTAATAATATTATTTTTCTTTTCTTTTTCTAGGTAAGAATAACATTTTACTTTCATACAGTAATGGTAAGACATTATGGTTTAATTTTTCCTCATTGCCAAAATATTCATAAAAAAAATTAAAGATGCCTAAAAAACAAAAAAAAAAAAACAAGTGAAATTGTAATTAAATATTATAGGCTCTTCTCTCTGCTCCAAGACAGCCTCCTTGTCAACTGCAGGTCTTCATTGTCTTGGAGGTGGGGGTGGGAGCAAACAGACGGATTTATGCCTTTCCCAGGGGCATTAGCACAAAGTGAAATGCAAACGGCCTTGTCCAGGATTTGAATTGGTGTTGGCGAGTCTTGTTTCTAGGACAATAACCATTACGCGAAATGTGCATCAAGAGTTGATCTGGGAGTAATGGCAGCGGAGGGGTTCTTCACACTCTCCAGAACTGGTACCTTACCACTGGATGCAGTATCATACCCCCTGGACACCTTTTTTTTAACGGTTGGGGTGGGGTCTGGTTCTTAACCCATTTGCTGGGTTTCTCCACACTCTCCAGAACTGGCGACTTACTGCTGGATGCAGTGTCATACCCCAGGACCCTTTTTTATTCCGGGTGGGTCGGGGTCTGGCTCTTACTCATTTGCTGGGTTTCTCCACACTCTCCAGAACTGGCACCTTACTGCTGGATGCAGTGTCATACCCCAGGACCCTTTTTTATTCCGGGTGGGTCGGGGTCTGGCTCTTACTCATTTGCTGGGTTTCTCCACACTCTTCAGGACTGGCGACTTACTGCTGGATGCAGTGTCATACCCCAGGACCCTTTTTTATTCCAGTTGGGTTGTGGTGAGGTCTGGCTCTTATCCTTGTGCAGGATTTTGCACATTCTCCAGAACTGGCGCCTTACTGCTGAGTACAGTGTCACACCCCAGGACAGTTTTTTTTTTCTTTTTGGTGGGTAGGTTGGGATCCGGGTCAGACCCTTCTGCAAGGATGCAGTAGAGACATCTTCTACGCCCTGCCAATAACGCCCAAACACATTTATCTATGAACCTGTCAGAAGTTATTAGTAATGACAGGTGATACCAGTTGGTGCATCTGTAATTTGTTTTGGCCCTTGGGGGGGTGGGGGACTTTGTTTCAGATTACATTGTTTAGTTAAAACACATGTATAGGGAATTCTGAATACATGGTCTGGGATACTTACCTCTGAGAGGATTCGGGCAGTGTATTGCATAATTCTTGTGAATAGAGGTAGGTTTTTATTTCTGTCAAGTTTGACACAAGGCTATTCGTTAAAGAGACAAGAATATCAGTTTTGAAATTGTAAGAGGTGTTCAAAAAGAAATTAAGGTTAAATCCTACTTAACAGGCATAAATCCCACCATCGCAAGTCACCCCGCCGAAAGAAAAAAAATACTAAGGAATTAACCGAATTGAATGAAATTTTCAGTGTTGATATATTAATGAATAAAAGATATAATGCACCAGTTATTTTATTTAAAAACTTTTGCATTTTATCAGGTCAATTAACTTTGAACCATGTATGTTTATGAATCTGTGTTATGCCTCAAAGATATGTGGTTCAAAGTTAACTGACCTGAAAAAATGTAAGAGTTTTTGAATAATTTTATTTATTAATATATCAACACTGAATATTTCATTAAATTCGGTTAATTCCTTGATTTTTGGTATTTTTTTTTTCTTTCAGCGGGGTGACATACTATGAAAATGCATTGGACAATGATTTTTATTATGAAAATGCATTGGACAATGATTTTTATTATGAAAATGCATTGGACAATGATTTTTATTATGAAAATGCATTGGACAATGATTTTTATTATGAAAATGCATTGGACAATGATTTTTACTATGGAAATGCATTGGACAATGATTTTTACTATGAAAATGCATTGGACAATGATTTTTACTATGGAAATGCATTGGACAATGATTTTTACTATGGAAATGCATTGGACAATGATTTTTACTATGGAAATGCATTGGACATTGGACAATGATTTTTACTATGGAAATGCATTGGACAATGATTTTTACTATGGAAATGCATTGGACAATGATTTTTACTATGGAAATGCATTGGACAATGATTTTTACTATGGAAATGCATTGGACAATGATTTTATTATATTATGAAAATGCATTGGACAATGATTTTTACTATAGGAATGCATTAGAATATGGTTTTTACTATAAGAATGCATTGGGAAATCCCTGCAGAAGGCTAAGACTCGGGGATGGCGATAATAAAAATAAGTAATGTTAGTGGGTAGAGAAATGTCCATCTATGTAGACATTGTTTCTAGTGATAACGCTATAATGGCAGTGAGAAACCGACCACTGTAAACTTTGACAATCAAAGCTCTAAAATTACTCTAACCTAAATCTGACATTTACATCTAGTTGACGCTCGGAGCCAAAATTGTTTTTTATAGGACAACATCCCGTCAAGTCATCATTACTTCTAATAGTTGCCCAACTGGTCACAATTATTTAGAGAGATTCGCCATTTAACAGTTTGTTTCAAGGGAGACTGGAATACCGAGGCCAGGAGATATTTATAAGATAGTTGGCTGGTTGCCTCTTTAGGGTAGGTT
>CM042178.1:7944127-7974127 GCA_023376005.1 Doryteuthis pealeii
TCATTCGTTAATGAAACTTGGTTTTTTCAATTTTTACTATATTACACAAACACACATATATAAGTAAAGTAAGTAAGTAAAGTCGTCGGGGTGGCCTAATGTTGGTATCAGCCAAGCAGTGAGGGAGTCTATCCCCTTTTTACTAGCGCTAGACCAAGGAGGTTATTTTAGCGTCTGAGGTGGAGTGCCACACGTACTATTAGCTCCTTACTTTACCGCACAGATCCCTGTGCTACTCATAATGCTGAGTTGGCGAGGGCGGGTATCGAACTAGGAACCTTTTGGTTTCTAGCCGAACGCTCTACCGACTGAGCTAACCCGGCCCTATCATATATATATATATATATATATATATATATATATATATGTTGAAAAAATAACTAACGGAAAGAAAATGTTGAATGTATAAAAATGTTTAATGAAATGCCGACATGTGTTTCGGACGAGAGGATATTCTTGTACGCATTGTATTCTACTTATCATTTTAAATACAAAATAAAATAAAATGATAATAATAGAAAATATATAAAAAGTTTTTTTTCAAGTATACAGAAGAACGGCTGTCATCAGGGCAAGATATTTTTCTTTCTGGTTATCTTTCTATCCTATTTCTCTATCTCTAAAATCATAGGCTCAAAAATCATTCCCTACAGAGGGTGGGATGGGTCTTATCCAACCCAACCACCCAAAGACAAAATAAAGAATAATGTTCTATGTATAGCCTTACACCTGTGACGAGCCTTCAATTTTAAAGCTCTGGCGGAGTAAAGTGTGGAGTCAATACTTTATTGCCATTACTCCCAGGTCCACTCTGACCTGGAGTGGTAGTACCTATCAAGATCCTATCTATAGATCTGTTGGTTAGTTCCTATAGCCCTAACCTAAAAAAGGGGAACCACTCTGAATGAATTTTATCTGCTAATTAATCTACCCATTATTTTCTCATTAAACTAACCCTAACCCTATTTCCCTTATGGCAAGCCCTAGCAACTATATGATTGTCCCAACCCTAGTGCCCTTATGGCCAGCCCAAACCCTTTTTATCATAAATGTGCTAGAAGGCGGTGGTTGAGGCTCTTCATGTCCTGGGAATAATGTTAAACTTATCCCGAGGTTCCAGTTCTGGAGGTCTGGGAAATGTGGAGTACCCCTTCATCACCATTACTCCCAGGTCCACTCTGACCTGGAGTGGTGGTAGTATCTGTTAGGTTCCATCTATGGGTTAAATAGAAAAAAAATTGTTTATGAAAATTGTTTAAAAAGCATTTTCTACCAAACTATCGCTTATAACAAACTTGAACTTTAACCTATAAACTTATCCCTGAAACTGATTCCCAATCCACTTTGCAACAAACAACTGCAAACAACCTGTCAAAATCAAGAAAAATCCTTGAAAAAAGACAATAAATTTGACCATCTCTCACAACCTACCGCTTGGTATAAAATAACCCTGGATGGGTTGGCATGCTGTTAAAATCAATTTAACTATTTTCCCATAGCTTGAGGGAGGGCAACTGAAGGATGTCAAAATTTTTTTAAATCCTTGAAAAAAAAAAGACATAATAAATTTGACCATCCCTCACAACCTACTGCTTGGCATAAAATAACCCTGGATGGGTTGACGTGCCGTTAAAATCAATCAATCCATGAAGGCTTGCGAGTTCAACAGGGACACCTGAAGGAGGCCAGATGGCACATCAGCCGAAACATTGTGTATATAACAATAACGATGAGGACAACAGTCTGAAAAATTCAAATAGTACAAATTATCAAGCCTCATCTCAAAAGTCTAGACAAATAGTTTTCAGGTTTTTTATCACATTTTTATGCATCAGATTTTATTTTTAGGGGATTGTATATCATTGTGACATTTAAGTTTATGGGTCTACCAATGATATATGATACATATTTTATTTTTCATTTTAATTTTATTTTTATGCATCAAATTTTATTTTTATTTCTTTATATATACTAGCAAATATATGCACCCTCCGGCTGCAAGTATTTAAGTTTTAATATAATAAAATATCATATTAAATTAGAAAGGCTAATGAAACTGACTAAGAATGCAGATAAAAAGATCTGCAACAGAGGGGGTATAATCGAAAAATAGAACAACTTTGAAACTAACTATTCCATCATTTTCCATTACTCCCCTCTTTCATTGGTAAATTTTCCTAATTTAACTATTTAGTTAAAATAGGAAGTAAAGGATAATATTACAGTTATTTCTTCTTGTAAATAAATTTCTTTTAAGATTTATCTACGAGATTTTTGTTTATATTTCTTAAGATAAAACCAAACAATTAGAAATCAATAATACCAAGCACATATTTATTAAAATAAAATGTTAAATATCAATATGCAAATTAGCCTTCTCGTTCAAACTGTAAATCGCTATTTTTTTGTATATATAAATACAATTGCATGTTATTAGTACGTAGATATGATCAACAGTATTAATAATGTAAAACAATTTTTATTAATAACTGAAGGTTTAAAAGAATGAAATCATGGAGAATTTGACGTAAATAATTAAAGGAATTGTGACTTGAGTAGTAATATAGTTTCGGCTTCAGACAAAAATGCAGTCTATCTCCATTATATATAGATATATATATATATATATATATATATATATATATATATAAATGTATAGAATATATAAGAATTTAATTAACAATAATTTAATCATATATATATATATATATATATATATATATATATATATATATATATATATATAAAATTAAATTATTGTTAATTAAATTCTTATATATTCTATACATTTTATATATTTTTTATTTATCTTTATATTATTTTTTATTTTATATTATTTTTATGATGTTGGGTATGATGTTAAATTCTATCTGATGGTGAAGTTCCAATTCTGGAGGTCTGGGAGTGTGGAGTACTCCTTCATCATCATTACTCCCAAGTTCACCCTGACCCAGAGTGGTAGTACCTGTTAGGGTCTCATCTATGGAGTAAACAGAAAAAAAAACGAATTTAAAAAAATATTTAAAAAAAAAGAAAAGTTTAATGAAATTGAGTACCCATCAAGAATGAATAGAACAAAATGTCTTTGGCATAAAATAACCCAACAAGGGTTGACATGCCATAAAATCCAACCAAACTTTGCCTCTATTTGTTGTTCTCTCAAATGCACCGTTTACAGATAGATGTCCATCTATTAGAATTGATAAAGGCAATTATTTTTATTTTATTAAAAAAAAAAAACCCAAGTTTTCTAAGGGCTTGGCACCTGATAGTTCACCGTATTGCCCTTATGGCAAACACCTAACCCTTTTTATCATATAGATATTTACCAACCCCTCCGCACGAGCAGGATGCGACACAAGGTCAATTTCTTAAGCGGAGTTCAACGGGTTTGAATTCAGAGTTTTTCCTTCTCCTAGACTGGTTGCCTAACCAAGGTTAAAGAACCCAGTCTGCCCTACTATTTTGCCCATAGCTGGAGGGAGAGTAGGATCCATACCTTTCCCAAGGGTATTAGCGCTAAGTGAAATGCAATTACCACGTCCAGGATTTGAACTCGGGGCGACAAGTCCATTTCCCATGACTTTAACCCTTTTTATCATATATGTGCTAAAAGGTGGTGGCTGAGGGTCTTAATGTCCTGGGTATGACATTAAACTGGATCTCCTGAAATCCAACCAACCAAACCCCTCAAAAAATGTGTTAAAAAAAAAAATTGAATACTCAACAAGAATGAATAAAACAAAATGTCTTTGGCATAAAATAACCCAACAAGAGTTGACATGCCATAAAAATCCAACAATCCCCCCAAAATTGAATACCCAACAAGAATGAATAAAACAAAATGTCTTTGGCATGAAATAACACAACAAGGGTTGATATGCCATAAAATCCAACAATCCCCCCAAAATTGAATACCCAACAAGAATGAATAAAACAAAATGTCTTTGGCATAAAACCCAACAAGAGTTGACATGCCGTAAAATCCAACAATCCCCCAAAATTGAATACCCAACAAGAATGAATAAAACAAAATGTCTTTGGCATAAAATAACCCAACAAGGGTTGATATGCCATAAAATCCAACAATCCCCCAAAATTGAATACCCAACAAGAATGAATAAAACAAAATGTCTTTGGCATAAAATAACCCAACAAGGGTTGACATGCCATAAAATCCAACCAAACTTTGCCTCTATTTATTCTCTCAAATGCACCATTCACAGATAGATGTCCATCTATTAAATTTGGTAAAGGCAATTTTTCTTTTTCTTCCCTTTATAAACAAAATGTTCTAAGGGTTTGGCACCTGATAGCCTAGAGACCCTAACTTGCTGTGGAGGGTAAGTAAACCCAGGACTTCAGATAAGAACAGCCATGTTATCTGTCTTTATTCCACATTAATCTGATAGTGTTCGTCTATAAGCAAATTATCACTTTCAATTTACACGCTTTACAACAACTACACAAACACTAAATAAATAATATTAAAAAAACAAACTAATGACCTTATGTATACAAGATTCTATATATTAATGCATTTATTCCTTAATCTTCTGACTGTTATCATCTTGCAACACCCTCTGGTTAAAAATGAGACTGTCCAAATCATCCAAGATGAAATACAATCTAGATATTAATACTCATGTTCCTTAATTGTATGACAGTTATCATCTTGCAACACCCTGTGGTTAAAAATGAGACCGTCCAAATCATCCAAGATGAAATGCAATCTATATATTGATACTCGTGTCCCTTAATTGTATGACCATTATCATCTTGCAACACCCTCTGGTTAAAAATGAGACCGTCCAAATCATCCAAGATGGAATGCAAAAATGTAAATCTTGATTATCTGTTTTTTATTATAAAGAAAGAAAGGGAAGAAATAGTGTTATGTACTCATTGCGGGTACATAAACATGAGTGATAGTCTTCAGCTGATAGAGAGAGAGAGAGACATGCAGATATTAGAGTTGTATAACTTACTTGCTTCTAGTTGACATATTTTTGTTTCCTTTTCAATTTCATCTTCTTTACTTCTATCTTTGTCTTCTTCTAATTAAGGGCTTCTTTTAAGAGCAGCGTCCTTTTCATGTATGATAGATGTTCCTGTGTTGGTAATTATACCTGTCCTAAACAAAATGGCATTACTTTTTGACTCGGGTTAAAATTGCAAATCATCGTCAAAATTAAAATGGAAAAAATTTGGCTTATGCATAGATTTTAATGAATTTAATTATTACTAAGGATACGATTTATGTTATTTTTAACTTAAATTTTAACCGTTAGTTGTGTTTTTAACCGTTTTTCATTGGATGTTATTTTCCTACAGAGGGCCACAAGAGAACTAACTTTAAGGGAGATAGATATTTTCCGAGAATTTATCAACATAAAAAACACAGATTATTACACTTTTGGTCATCCATACTTAAGAAAAGCACATGTCGCCTGTAATATTGAAATAGAAAGTACATGTTTATTAATTCTGACTAGTCTTATCATTCATCTGTTTTATTTTATCTGCCCCCCCCCCCCCCTAAACATAACCTTGACTCAACCTCATAATAATAATTCCAGTCAGATAGAATATTCTACTTGAGACTCTTTAAGTGTGTAATTTCTTTGTGTGAAGTGGAATCTAATAATACCGTTTTAATTTATTCTACAGATAATGATGATGGCATTTGTGCTTTAATCTAACTAACGTTTTATCACCCATTCCATTGGTGTCCCGTTCTGTCAGCTGGGGTGTTAGAATGCACCAACTGCACCTCTGTAGAGGGGTAAGACTCCCCCAATGGGGCCACCTGTTGGCCGTGGGTGGCGACCCGTGATGCTTAAGGATAGAACCTAGGTGGTTGAGCAGTCCATGACTTGCAAAACTCCACTTTGGCCCTTTCTTGAGCTAGATGGGCAGTCGGAGAGGGTCCCCTCCGATCAATCGGTTGGTCATGTCAAGCCCTAGCAACTATATGATTGCCCCAACCCTATTGCCCTCATGGCAAGCCCCAAACACTTTTTATCATTGCCCAACCCTATTGCCCTCATGGCAAGCCCCAACACTTTTTATCATTGCCTCAACCTATTGCCCTCATGGCAATCATTGCCCCAACCCTATTGCTCATGGCAAGCCCCAACACTTTTTATCATTGCCCCAACCCTATTGCCCTCATGCAAGCCCCAACACTTTTTATCATATGGGTGCTAGAAGGCGGTGGCTGAGGGTCTACATGTCCTGGTAATGTCGTTAAATTCTATCTGATGGTGAGGTTCCAGTTTTGGAGGTTTGGGGAATGTGGAGCACCCCTTCATCACCATTGCTTCCTGGTCCACTCTAACCCGGAGTGGTAGTACCTGTTAGGGTCCCATCTATGGGTTAAATAGAAAAACATGAGTTTATAAACAAAATTTGATTATCCATTAAAAATGAAATTATTTCAAAACTTTGTCAGCATTAAATGACCCACTGGGGTTGATAAACCGTAAAACAAACCAAACTATTCCGTTGGTGTCCGCGTTTTTGGTTCTCTTGTGCTTTCTCTTTTAATATCTTCATCTTTTTCAATTTGTTTTTTTTTTTTATGGTGCTTTTTGGTTGGTTGATAGATTCTAACAACATTTCAACCTGTTCTTTTATGCTTAGAGGTTAGGGAATCAAATACATTGTACATCTATTTGTCTGAATTTTTTGTAAGGTTCCCAAGTTTGACAAGAAACTCCTGAAGTGTTGTATACTCCTATATACCCACATTAAACGTCGGGTATATAACAGAGAGACAGACAGACAGATAGAAGATAGGATAAGATGATAGATGATAGTTCTTGTTAATATTCTGCTATCTACCTTGGCCGCCATCTTCTATTGTTGATCTAAGGGCTTCTTGTTAAGGGTTGTTTTTTTTGTTGATTTCTTTGGGCTGTCATCTCTTGTTTTAAATTACTTAACAAGACTTGCTTGTTTTCTTGATAAAGCTTAATTTACAAACCCAGCCCATATTCATCCACTGCTGATCGAGAGCAACCCCGAGGGCTGACAACCATGTCTACGCTCCTTGAAAGTCTGGTCGCATCTGAACTAAACTAAATATCACATGTCTAATCTGTCTACCAGAAGGTCAGTTGGAATGTCACCATTGTCACTCATTGACCCCGGTAACTTTCCATGGATTACTTATTAACTTCTGCTTACTGCATCTTTCTTGGCCACCATTTTCTCTTGTTGGGCTTCTTGTTAAGGGTTGGTTCTTCTTTGTTGATTTCTTCGGGCTGTCATCTCTTGTTTTGAATTACTTAACAAGACTTGCTTGTTTTCTTGATAAAACTTTATTTCCAAAACCCAGCCCATATTCATCCGCCATGGATCAAGATGGATCCCGAGAGCTGATAAACTTGTTTTTTTTTTTTTTTTTTGTGTGCTTTTTGGTAGGTTGATGGATTCTAATGACTATTTTATATATAGTTTTTTTTTTTTTAATATATATTCAAAGTTATCTAATGTATACAGTTTTTACGAGAAAATTATTTACAAACAGAAATCGTCACATAATCTTATTCTACATTAAATTAGAACATGTTATATGTATAGTGGATATATAGTGTATTTAACTGTATATGGTTTAGGTTTTATTTTATATACAGTTTGTTTTATATCAATATATATTTAAAGTTATCTAACGTATACAGTTTTACGAGAAAATTCTTTACAAACAGGAAATAGTCATATAATCTTGTACATTAAATTCGAACATGTTTGTGTATTTAACTGTATCCGGTTTAGGTTTGTGCAGGTCCACTTTACATTATGAGTTTAAATTTACTGACAGTTTCATCAATCATACTTACCCACTCTGCTTAAAGATAAATTCAGTAACAAAAATATATATTTGCTCTCTCTGCTTCTTTTTTGAGGTTCAATGACACAGGGTTTAAAAAATTAAAGTGTTCTGTAGTTAAATTTAATATTTTGCAATAAAATTATCAATTGATATTAATAAGGTTAAAGTGTAATCTTATTAATATTAATTAATAATTGATATTTTATTTTACTGTGAAAAAAAAAATTATGTTTTGACAACGGTCTGCTGTAAAAACAAAACAAACATTTTTTCATTGTTGAACAGACACATACACATATAAACACACACACTCACACCCAGAATTTGGAAGATATAAGACACAAAGCAGAAATCTTCTGTTGAAGAGATTTTATCTCAAAATATTTTGAATAAATTAAAGGTTAACAAACAACACCATAGTTACCTTCTATTTCTTTACACTTGCATTGTGATAGCCTTCAAAACCAACCAACAAACCTATATATATATTATATATATATATATATATATATATATATATATATATAAAGTTAAAAGAAAGGAAATGAATCCGACAATATGAGTATGAAAAGGTGGAATGAAAACATCCCACAAAGCTGTTAAAGAGAAAACAATTTATAATATAATCGTAGCTGATACTGATTGTAAAATCGAAATATTGATCAGTATCAGCTATGATTATATTATAAAAAGGGTAGGCCAAACCTGGAATGATAATCAGATATTGTTGAACAGACAGACACAAAACCAAAATGGACGATCACTAACAACAGCTTCAGTTTCAGAAATCTTTGGTCAAAGAGATTTTATCTCAAAATATTAAGAATAAATCATAGGTTAACAAACAACAACATAGTTACCTCATTTTTCTTTACACTTGCATTGTGATAGCCTTCAAAACCAACCACTAAACATTTATTTATTTGACGCCCCCCACCTTAAAAAAAAAAATCCCTTAGTATTTGAAGTAATTTGAATTTAAGTGTTAGAGACTCGGTTTTATTAAAATCAACCTGTCCTTTTACACCTAGAGGTTAGGGAATCATATACATTGTACATCTATTTGTCCAAATTTTCTGGAAGGTTCCCGAGTTTGACAAGAAACTCCTGAAGAAGGCTGAAATGCACATTGGCCGAAATGTTGTATATATAACAATAAAGATGAGGTCAACAGTCCAAAAAATCCAAATAATACAAATTGTACATTTATATTTACACTTTTGTAGTTAATAGTTATGATTTTTGTGGCCATTTTTAGGCTTAAAGTTTTAATATGTTAACATTGTGTTCATGGTTAGTTAATGGGTTTTAGTGGCATATCAACCCATGTGGGATTATTTTATGATAATGAAATTTATTGTGTACAGTGCTCAGGTGCACCACAACTCATCAAAGTTTCATGTCTAGTACATAGAATAATGTATTAGTGTCAGGAATATTAATAGCATACAGTAATAATATACATGTATGTGTACAGTGCTCAGGTGCACCACAACTCATCAAGGTCTCATGTCTAGTGCATAGAATAATGTATTAGTGTCAGGAACATGAATAGCATACAGTAATAATATACATGTATACGTACAGTGCTCAGGTGCACCACAACTCATCAAAGTCTCATGTCTAGTACATAGAATAATGTATTAGTGTCATGAACATGAACAGTTTACAGTAGTAATATGCATGTATTAGTGTCAGGAACATGATTAACATACAGTAATAATATGCATGTATTTGTGCGCATGTGTGCATGGAGAGGGGTATCAGGTATAGTGTTGGTGGGCTACAGGAAGCATGGAGGCTTTGAAAGATTTCAGCAGCCTACAACAGACGTGGGCAGCTTATTCCATGTCTCCGCAACTCTGAGCATGAAGAAATGTTTCTGAAAGTCACGTGAGCAATGCTGTTTTCTGAATTTGTAAGCATGCCCACGTGTGTTAGAAAGATGGAGATCAAAAAGGTGCTCAAGGTTGCTGTTGTTAAGATGATTAATGATCTTATGAGTGTTTACCAGGTCAGTTGCCAGATGCCGAAGTTTCAGCGAATCCATTCCCAGGGCTGTGAGACGTTCAGAGTATGGTAGATGCCTGATGGAGGGTATTCGTTTGGTTACACGTCCCTGTACAGTTTCTAGATTAGAATTCATGATTAGAGGTTAGGAAATAATATATGTTGTATATCTATATTGGCACTTTTGTTGTTAAGTTTTAACTATATAGTTGATGGTTTTAATGTGTTGATCGTTAGCTGGTTGATTTTATCAGGATATCAGAGACGTAAGAAAAAAAAGATGAGGGTGTTTTTATGGGGCTGGAATGGATTAATGGCATTTCAGTGGGGAAATTGATTTCATATACAAGAATTGAGTTAAAGACTTTTGTTATCAGGTCAATTAACTTTGAACCATGTATGTTTATGAATCTGTTGTTACGCCTCAAAAGATTAATGTTGTCAAAGTTAACTGACCTGAAAAAATGTAAGGAGTTTTGAATAAAATAAACAGGTGCATTATATCTTTTATCATTAGTATATCAGCACTGAAAATTTCATTCCAATTCGGTTATCTTTTGATTTTTTGGTATTTTTTTTTTCTTTCAGCGGGGCTGGGCGTGACATACTACGAAAATGCATGGTAAATGATTTACTACGAAAATTGCATTGGACAATGATTTTTACTACGAAAATTGCCATTGGACAAATGATTTTTACTATGAAAATGCCATTGGACAAATGATTTTTAACTATTTGAAAATGCATTGGACAATGATTTTACTATGCCGAAATCATTGGACAATGATTTTACTTATTGAAATGCCCATTTGCGGACCAATGATTTTTTCACTTATGGAAATGCATTTGCGACAATGATTTTTACAATGGAAATGCATTGAAAGGATTTTACTATGGAAATGCATTAGACAATGATTTTTACTATGGAAATGCATTGGACAATGATTTTACTATGGAAATGCCACTTGCGACAATTGATTTTTACTATGAAAATGCATTGGAAAGGGATTTTTACTATGGAAATGCATTAGACAATGATTTTACATGAGGAAATGCATTGGACAATGATTTCTTACTTATGGAAATGCCATTGGACAATGATTTTTACATATGGAAATGCATTGACAATTGATTTTTTAACTATGGAAAGCATTGACAATGATTTTACATATGGAAATGCATTGGACAATTGATTTTTTACTATGGAAATGCATTGGACAATGATTTTTACTATGCGAAAATGCATTGGACAATGATTTTCTTACTATGGAATGCATTGGACAATGATTTTTACTATGAAATGATTGGACAATGATTTTATACTATGGAAAGCATTGGACAATTGATTTTTACTATGAAAATGCATTGGACAATGATTTTTACTATGAAAATGCATTGGACAATGATTTTTTACTATGAAAATGCATTGGGACAATGATTTTTACTATGAAATGCATCATGGACAATGATTTTTATCTATGAAAAATGCATTGACAATGATTATTATGAAAAATGCCATTGGACAATGATCTTTTATTATGAAAATGCATTGGACAATGATTTTACTATGAAAATGATGGACAATATCATTTTTATTATGAAAAATGCATTGGACAATGATTATTACTATTGAAAATGCATTGGACAATGATTTATTACATTATAGAAATGTGTTAGAATATAGGTTTTTACTATAGGGAATGCATTGGAAATCCCTGCAGAAGGTTAAGACTTGGAGATTGGCGATAATAAAAATAGTAATTGTAATTGGAGTGGTAAAGAGAAATCTCCTCTATGTAGACATTTTTCTAGTGATAACGCTTAATAGGCAGAGACTGGAGAGAAAACCGACCACTTGTTAACTTTGACAATCAAAGCTCTAAAAATTACTCTAACCTAAAATCTGACAATACATCTAGTCTGACTTCGCGAGCCAAAATCGTTTATAGGACAACATACCCGTCAAAGTCATCATATTCTCAATAGTATGCCCAACTCGGGTCACAATTATTAGAGAGATTAGCCAGTTAACAGTTTGTTGTCAAGGGAGAATGGAATACTGAGCCAAGACAGATATTTATAAGATAGTGCTGTGTTGCTTCTTTAGGGTGAGGTTCGATTTTTGAACTGTAACATGCTCTCATGTGGCAAAAGTTGCAATATTACAAAAGAATTTACCCCCACAAAATATTTTCTTCCAAAAAATTTTTTTTTCGTTTGAGGAAATGACTTTAATCTGTTAAACATGTATATCATGTTTCAGCTTAATATATTAAGAAAACAACAGCCTCAGCTTGGACGGTGTCCGGTGTGTACATAAGGCTAATTTCACTTTGAATTCTACTTTAGATTTTATTTCTTTGTTAAAATGATAACTTTTTCTGTTTTAATATTGAAATTGCTATATTTCTAAACCAAATTTCATAGGTAAATTTTGCAAAAACAAGCGCTACATATATTTATTGCTGCTATTTCCTCAAACAATGGTGCAATAAAGTAAGAGAATGCTAGTTTTTGCTATCTCAGATATCAATTTTATGTTAACGCAGGATTCTGGTGACATTTTCGTAGAGATCTTTAATGCTATTTCCTCAAACAATGTGCAAGTTTAAGAGATCTAGTTTTTGGTCATCGAGTATTCATTTTTATGGATAACAGATTTGGTGCATTAGTAGATGATCTTTAATCGCTATTCCTCAAACAAGGTGCAAGTAAAAGAGAGATCAGTCTTCGCTCATCAGTAATTCAATTTTTATGATAATGAAGGGATATTTGGTGCATTTAGTAAGTTCTTTAATGCTTTTCCTCAACAATGGTGTCAAGTAGAGATCTAGTATTTTGGTATTCACGTATTCAATTTATGATAATGAGATGAACTTCTTGGTGCCATTTTTAAGTTAGATCGATCTTTAATGCTATTTCCCTCAAACAATGGCTGCAAGTAAGAACTAGGCCTTTTGGTATCAGATATTTCAACTTTTGATGATAACGCGAGGATTTTTGGTGCAACACTTTACGATAGATCCACGATCCTTTAATGCTATTTCCTCACAACAATATGGACTGCAAGTAGCAGCAAATCTAGTTTTGGTATCAGCTTTTCAATTTCATTGATCAACGCAAGGATTTTGGTCCATCTTCAGTTCAGATGATCTTTTGATGCTATTTCCTCAAACAACTGGTGCAGTCAAGAGCAATCTAGTTTTGGTACTCCAAGCCTTATTCAATTTCATTGTTAACGAGGATTTTGGTGCATTTTAGTATAGACTCTTAATGCTATTTCCTCAAACCAATGCGTGCAAGTAAGAGATTCTTAGTTTTTGTATCAAGTATTCAATTTTATGTTAAGCGCAGGATTTTGGTGCATTTTAGTAGATGATCATTTAATGCTCAATTCCTCAAACAATGGTGCAAGTAAAGAGATCTAGTTTTTGGTTATCAGATTCCGAATTTTATGTAACGAGGGATTTGTGATTTAGTAGATGATCTTTAATGCTATATTTTTCCTTTTCAAAACAAGACCAATGTAGCAGCAGAGAGATCTAGTATTTGGTATCAGTATTCCATTTTATGTTAACCGAGAGATTTGATGTCATTTACGTAGATGAATCTTAATGCTATTCCCTCAAACAATGTGCGAAGTATAAGAGATCTAGATTTTTGCTATCAGTATTTCATAATACCCAACGCCATAACTTTAGTCTGTTTGGGAGAATTTGATATTTTAAAAATAATGTAACAAGATTCTCAAAGATACGTGGTTCAAAATTAACTCACCTTGAAAAAATAATAAAAGTTTTAAAACTAGAATAAACGGGTGCATTATTTTATTTATTTATTATCTGATCCTTCTAGCTCCACGTAGCTGTCCAAAATCAATAACTATATATCACATACATACATACATACACATATATATATATTAAGGATATGAAAAACAACACAATGCTGTTAAAAGTGAAAACTTTTATATTCATAATTCATAGCTAATATTGACAATACAGTTTCGATTCTATAAACATCATCATCAGAGCTTGTGTTTTAACTGGACTCATCGAAAGAGACAAGCACTGAACTGAGCAAGTGACTCGGCAGGCCAATCTTGTAGTGACAGTCTTTGGTGCACCTGATATACACACATAATGGCGCATCTACTATCTTATTTATTGAATATATCAACACTGAAAAATTTCAGTTACAATCCGGTTACTTCCGTTAGATTTTTTTTTTTTCTTTTTTTCTTTCCAGGTGTTGGGTTGGACATATAATGGTGAATTTTGCGTTCATACATCAAATTCATTTAACGAGACATTCCTGAATGAATATTAATGTCCTTACATTTCAAGCGCGCCAACCCCTACACTGACGGGCCAGAAACACAAGTTATTTGAATGTTTTATCAGGATTTTTGATTTACTCATCTTTGTGTTTGATTAAAAAGATCAATTCTAACCAATCCTCTTGGACATTTGGGAGAAACATGTCTCATCGTTAGACAACATGGATTCTCACTCACCCGCCGCCAGCCAAGACTTGTGTCTAACCCCCAGACGACGGAGCAGATAGTAAGAAAAAAAAATAGGTTTAAGATGAGAATTGGAAAGCGACTGTACATGACCAATATATATATATATATATATATTATATAATATATATATATTACAGTTGTTGACAAGGAGCACAACTGTCATTGCTTCTTATCATTCTCTTTCAATATGTATAGTATATATATATATATATATATAATATATATTGAAGAAAAAAGTGGAAGTAAATTCTGACAATATGTAATATTGTTAAAAATGAAAAAAAAAAACATTAGTTTCTATTAACGAATGATGTTTAATAAGCCTACACTGCAGTGTTTCGTGTCGTTTGAATAAACCTTCATCAGGGCTTTTGTTGGTTTAAAGAAAAAATAAATTATAATGAAAACAAAAGTCTGCGAGTCTTTGCTTTTGGTAAATAGCTTATATTTGATCAATATTTTACACAATTAAATAAGGTATTTTTCCATTAATTAAAAATTAATAAAACACACACACACACAGTCACGTAGTATAAATGGGATGCCAACATAAAATAATTTTTCCATTCATTAAAACTTAGTTTTTCAAGAATTATTCGGAAAAATTATGTCACTGATGTTAGTCAATGAAAGCCCTGATGAAGGTTTGATTAAACAGACCGAAACACTGCAGCGTAGGCTTATTAAGCATCATTCGTTAATGAAACTTGGTTTTTTTCAATTTTTACTATATTACACAAACACACATAAGTAAAGTAAGTAAGTAAAGTCGTCGGGGGCGGCCTATATGTTGGTATCAGCCAAGCAGCGAGGGAGTCTATCCCTTTTTTACTAGCGCTAGACCAAGGAGGTTATTTTAGCGTCTGAGGTGAGTGCCACACGTACCATTAGCTCCTTACTTTACCGCACAGATCCCTGTGCTACTCATAATGCTAGAGTTGGCGGGGAGCGGGTATCGAACTAAGGAACCTTTGGTTTCTAGCCGAACGCTCTACGACTGAGCTAACCCAGCCCATCATATATATATATATATATATATATATATATATATATATATATATAATGTTGAAAAAATAACTAAATTAAAGGAAAGAAATGATTGAATATATAATGTTGAAAAAATAACTAAATAAAGGAAAGAAAATGTTGAATATATAATGTTAAAAAATAACTAAATAAAGGAAAGAAAATGTTGAATATATAATGTGAAAAATAACTAAATAAAGGAAAGAATGTTGAATATATAAAATGTTTAATGAAATGCCGACATGTGTTTCGGACGAGGGATATTCTTGTACGCATTGTATTCTACTTATCATTTTAAATACAAAATAACATAAAATGATAATAATAGAAAATATATAAAAGTTTTTTTTCAAGTATACAGAAGAACGGCTGTCATCAGGGCCAAGATATTTTCTTCTGTTATCTTTCTATCCTATTCTCTATCTCTAAAATCCACCCTGTTAACATAGCCTCCAAAATCATTCCCTACAGAGAGGTGGGATGGGTCTTATCCAACCCCTCCACAACCACACAAGACAAAATAAAAATAATGTTCTATGTATAGCCTTACACCTGTGACGAGCCTTCAATTTTAAAGCTCTGTGGATAAATGTGGAGTCAATACTTTATGCCATACTCCCAGGTCCACTCTGACCTGATAGTGGTAGTACCTATCAAGATCCCATCTATAGATCGTGTTTGGTTAGTTCCTATACCCCAACCTAAAAAGGGGAACCACTACTGAAGAATTTTATCTGCTAAATTAATCTACCCATTATTTCTCATTAACAACCCAACCTTTCCTCTGATGGCAAAGCCCTAGCAACATATTATTATCTCCAACCCTGATGCCCTTAGGCCAGCCCAAACCCTTATTTATTTCATAAATTGTGACTTAGAAGGCGGTGGTGAGGCTCTTCATGTCCTGGATAATGTTAACTGATCCCGAGGTTCCAGTTGCTGGAGGTTCTGGGAAATGTGGAGTACCCTTCATCACCATTACTCCCAGGTCCACTCTGACCTGGAGTGGTAGTAGTATCTGTTAGGCCCCATCTATGGTTAAATAGAAAAAAATTTTTATTGAAAATGTTTAAAAGCACTTTTTGCCCAAACATAATAACAAATTGAACTTTATCCTATAAAACTTATCCCCTAAAGTGATTTCCAATCCACTTTACAATGACAAACTGCAAAAAACGCGACTGTCAAAATTAAAAAAAAATCCTGAAAAAAGACATTAACAATAATTTGACCACGCTCACAACCTACCGCTTACATAAATAACCCTGGTATGGGTTGACTGGCAGTTAAAATCAATCAATCCATGAAGGCTTGCGAGTTCACAGAACACCTGAAGGAGGCCAGATGGCACATCAGCGAAACATTTGATATTTTAACAATAATGTTGAGGACAACAGTCTGAAAAATCAATTAGTACAATTATCAAGCCTCATTCTCAAAAGTCATAGACAAATAGTTTCAGGTTTTTTATCACATTTTTATGCATTAAATTTTTTTTTAGGGGATTGTATATTCATTGCTTTTAAGTTTATGGCGTCTACCAGTGAATATGATACATATTTTTTATTTTTCATTTTTTATTTTTATTTTTATTTCTTTATATATTATATATATATATATATATATATATATATATAATATATATATATAATATATATATATATATATATATAAATGTATTAAGATATATTAAGAATTTAATTAACAATAATTTTGAATTATATATATATATATATATATATATATATATATATATATATATAATATTATATAATAATTAAATTATTGTTATTATTCTTATATATCTATACATTTTATATATTTTTATATTCTTTATTTTTTTATTTTATATTATTTTATGATGTTGGTATGATTTAAATCTATCTGATGGTGAAGTTCCAATCTGGAGTCTGGGAGTGTGGAGTACCCTCATCATCATTACTACCAAGTTCACTCTGACCCAGCATGGTAGTACCTGTTAGGGTCCCATCTATGGTTAACAGAAAAAAAAACGAGTTTAAAAAAATATTTAAAAAAAAGTTTAATGAAATTGAGTACCCATCAAGAATGAATAGAACAAATGTCTTCAGCATAAAATAACCCAACAAGGGTTGATATGCCATAAAATCCAACCAAACTTTGCCTCTATTTGTTCTCTGAAATGCACATTCACAGATAGTATTAAATTGGTGAAGGCAATTATTTTTATTTTCATTTAAAAAAACCCCCAAAAAACCCAAGTTTCTAAGGCTTGGCACCTGATAGTTCACCGTATTGCCCTTATGGCAAACACCTAACCCTTTTTTATCATATAGATACTTTACCAACCCCTCCAACACGAGCAGGATGTGGACACAAGGTCAATTTTTAAGCGGAGGTCTTAACAGGTTTGAATTCAGAGTTATTCCTCTCCTAGACGGGTTGCCTAACCAAGGGTTAAAGAACCCAGTCTGCCCTACTATTTTGCCCATAGCTGTGAGGCGAAGTAGGTCCATACCTTTCCCAAGGGTATTACGCTAAGTTAAAAGCAATTACCACGTCCAGATTTGAACTCGGGGTGACAAGTCCATTTCCAGACTTAACCCTTATCATTATGTGCTAAAAGGTGGTGGCTGGGGAGGGTTAATTTTTCTATTTTAATTGGGTTTTTTTCCCTGGGGTATGACATTAAACTGGATCTCCTGGGACATGCATTGAAATCCAACCAACCAAACCCCTCAAAAATCCAATAATTAATTAGAAAAGGTTGGTGGCTGAGGGTCTTAATGTCCTGGGTATGACAATTAACTGGATCTTCCTGGGTGACATGCCATGAAATCCAACCAACCAAACCCCTCAAAAAATCCAAATAATTAATTAGAAAAGGTGGTGGCTGAGGGTCTAATGTCCTGGGTATGATATTAAATGGATCTCCTGGTGACATGCCATAAAAATCCAACCCAACCAAACCCCTCAAAAATCCAATAATTAATTAGAAAGGTGGTCTGAGGTCTTAATGTCCTGGGTATGACATTAAACTGGATCTCCTGGTGACATGCCATGAAATCCAACCAACCAAACCCTCAAAAAATCCAATAATTAATTAGAAAAGGTGGTGAGCTAGGTCTTAATGTCCTGGGTATGACATTAAACTGGATCTCCTGGTGACATGCCATGAAATCCAACCAAACCAAACCCTCAAAAAATCCAATACAATTAATTAGAAAAGGTGGTGGCTGAGGGCTTAATGTCCTGGGTATGACATTAAACTGGATCTTCCTGGTGACATGCCATGAAATCCAACCAACCAAACCCCTCAAAAAATCCAATAATTAATTAGAAAAGGTGGTGGCTGAGGGTCTTAATTCCTGGTATGACATTAAACTGGATCTCCTGGTGACATGCCATGAAATCCAACCCAACCAAACCCCTCAAAAAAAATCAATAATTAATTAGAAAGTGGTGGCTGAGGGTCTTAATGTCCTGGGTATGATATTAAACTGGATCTCCCTGTGACATGCCATAAATCAACCAACCAAACCCCTCAAAAAAATCCAATAATTAATTAGAAAGGTGGTGGCTGAGGGTCTTAATGTCCTGGTATGACATTAAACTGGATCTCCTGGTGACATGCCATGAAATCCAACCAACCAAACCCCTCAAAAATCAATAATTAATTAGAAAAGGTGGTGGCTGAGGGTCTTAATGTCCTGGGTATGACATTAAACTGGATCTCCTGGTGACATGCCATGAATCCAACCAACCAAAACCCTCAAAAAATCCAATAATTAATTAGAAAAGGTGGTGGCTGAGGGTCTTAATGTTCCTGGGATATGCATATTAAAACTGGATCTCCTGGTGACATGCCATGAAAATCCAACCAACCAAACCCCTCAAAATCCAATAATTAATTAGAAAAGTGGTGGCTGAGGGTCTTAATGTCCTGGGTATGACATTTAAACTGATCTCCTTGGTGCATGCCATGAAATCCAACCAACCAAACCCCTCAAAAAAATCCAATAATTAATTAGAAAAGTGGTGGCTGAGGGTCTTAATGTCCTGGGTATGATATTAAACTGGATCTCCTGGTGACATGCCATAAAATCCAAACCAACCAAACCCTTCAAACATCCAATAATTAATTAGAAAAGGTGGTGGCTGAGGGTCTTAATGTCCTGGGTATGACATTAAACTGGATCTCCTGGTGACATGCCATGGAAATCCAAACCAACCAAACCCCTCAAAATCCAATAATTAATTAGAAAAGGTGGTGGCTGAGGGTCTTAATGTTCCTGGGTATGACATTAAACTGGATCTCCTGGTGACATGCCATGAAAATCCAACCAACCAAACCCCTCAAAAAATCCAATAATTAATTAGAAAAGGTGGTGGCTGAGGGTCTTTAATTGTCCTGGGTTATGATATTAAACTGGATCTCTGGTGACATGCCATAAAACCAACCAACCAAAACCCCTCAAAAATCCAATAATTAATTAGGAAAATGCGTGGTGGCTGGGGNTCTTAATGTCGCTGGGTAGAACATTAAAACTGGAATCTCCTGGTGACATGCCATGAAATCCAACCAACCAAACCCTCAAAAAATCCAATAATTAATTAGAAAAGGTGGTGGCTGAGGGTCTTAATGTCCTGGGTATGACATTAAACTGGATCTCCTGGTGACATGCCATGAAATCCAACCAACCAAACCCCTCAAAAAATCCAATAATTAATTAGAAAAGGTGGTGGCTGAGGGTCTTAATGTCCTGGGTATGACATTAAACTGGATCTCCTGGTGACATGCCATGAAATCCAACCAACCAAACCCCTCAAAAAATCCAATAATTAATTAGAAAAGGTGGTGGCTGAGGGTCTTAATGTCCTGGGTATGACATTAAACTGGATCTCCTGGTGACATGCCATAAAATCCAACCAACCAAACCCCTCAAAAAATCCAATAATTAATTAGAAAAGGTGGTGGCTGAGGGTCTTAATGTCCTGGGTATGATATTAAACTGGATCTCCTGGTGACATGCCTGAAATCCAACCAACCAAACCCCTCAAAAAATCCAATAATTAATTAGAAAAGGTGGTGGCTGAGGGTCTTAATGTCCTGGGTATGACATTAAACTGGATCTCCTGGTGACATGCCATGAAATCCAACCAACCAAAACCCTCAAAAAATCCAATAATTAATTAGAAAAGGTGGTGGCTGAGGGTCTTAATGTCCTGGGTATGATATTAAACTGGATCTCCTGGTGACATGCCATAAAATCCAACCAACCAAACCCTCAAAAAATCCAATAATTAATTAGAAAAGGTGGTGGCTGAGGGTCTTAATGTCCTGGGTATGATATTAAACTGGATCTCCTGGTGACATGCTATAAAATCCAACCAACCAAACCCCTCAAAAAATGTGTTAAAAAAAAAAAATTGAATACTCAACAAGAATGAATAAAACAAAACGTCTTTGGCATAAAATAACCCAACAAGAGTTGACATGCCATAAAATCCAACCAACCCCCCAAAATTGAATACCCAACAAGAATGAATAAAACAAAATGTCTTTGGCATGAAATAATCCAATAAGGGTTGACATGCCATAAAATCCAAATATCCCCCAAAATTGAATAGCCAGCAAGAATGAATAAAACAAAACGTCTTTGGCATAAAATAACCCAACAAGAGTTGACATGCCATAAAATTCAACCAATCCCCCCAAAATTGAATAGCCAACAAGAATGAATAAAACAAAATGTCTTTGGCACAAAATAACCCAACAAGAGTTGACATGCCATAAATTCAACAATCCCCCCAAAATTGAATAGCCAGCAAGAATGAATAAAACAAAACGTCTTTGGCATAAAATAACTCCACAAGAGTTGATATGCCATAAAATCCAACAATCCTCCCAAAATTGAATAGCCAACAAGAATGAATAAAACAAAATGTCTTTGGCATAAAATAACCCAACAAGAGTTGACATGCCATAAAATCCAACAATTCCCCAAAAATTGAATAGCCAGCAAGAATGAATAAAACAAAATGTCTTTGGCATAAAATAACCCAACAAGAGTTGACATGCCATAAAATCCAACAATTCCCCAAAAATTGAATAGCCAACAAGAATGAATAAAACAAAATGTCTTTGGCATAAAATAACCCAACAAGAGTTGACATGCCATAAAATCCAACAATTCCCCAAAAATTGAATAGCCAGCAAGAATGAATAAAACAAAATGTCTTTGGCATAAAATAACCCAACATGGGTTGATATGCCATAAAATCCAACCAAACTTTCCCTCTATTTATTCTCTCAAATGCACCATTCACAGATAGATGTCCATCTATTAAAATTGGTAAAGGCAATTTTTCTTTTTCTTCCCTTTATAAACAAAATGTTCTAAGGGTTTGGCACCTGATAGCCTAGAGACCCTAACTTGCTGTGGAGGGTAAGTAAGCCCAGGACTTCAGATAAGAACAGCCATGTTATCTGTCTTTATTCCACATTAATCTGATAGTGTTCGCCTATAAGCAAATTATCACTTTCCATTTACACGCTTTACAACAACTACACAAACACTAAATAAATAATATTAAGAAAACAAACTAATGACCTTATGTATACAAGATTCTATATATTAATACATTTATTCCTTAATCTTCTGACTGTTATCATCTTGCAACACCCTCTGGTTAAAAATGAGACTGTCCAAATCATCCAAGATGAAATACAATCTAGATATTAATACTCATGTTCCTTAATTGTATGACCATTATCATCTTGCAACACCCTCTGGTTAAAAATGAGACTGTCCAAATCATCCAAGATGAAATACAATCTATATATTAATACTCATGTTCCTTAATTGTATGACCATTATCATCTTGCAACACCCTCTGGTTAAAAATGAGACCGTCCAAATTGTCCAAGATGGAATGCAAAAATGTAAATCTTGATTATCTGTTTTTTATTATAAAGAAAGAAAGGGAAAAAATAGTGTTATGTACTCATTTTTATTGGACGTTATTTTCCTACAGAGGGCCGCGAGAGAACTAATTTTTAAGGGAGATAAATATTTTCCAAGAATTTATCATCATAAAAAACACGGATTATTACACTTTTGGTCATCCATACTTTAAGAAAAGCATGTGTCGCCTGTAATATTGAAATAGAAAGTACATTTTTTGTTTGTACATGTTTATTAATTCTGACTAGTCTTATCATTCATCTGTTTTATTTTATCTGTCCCCCCCCCCTAAACATAACCTTGACTCAACCTCATAATAATAATTCCAGTCAGATAGAATATTCTACTTGAGACTCTTTAAGTGTGTAATTTCTTTGTGTGAAGTGGAATCTAATAATACCGTTTTAATTTATTCTACAGATAATGATGATGGCATTTGTGCTTTAATCTAACTAACGTTTTATCACCCATTCCATTGGTGTCCCGTTCTGTCGGCTGGGGTGTTAGAATGCACCAACTGCACCTCTGTAGAGGGGTAAGACTCCCCCAATGGGGCCACCTGTTGGCCGTGGGTGGCGACCCGTGATGCTTAAGGATAGAACCTAGGTGGTTGAGCAGTCCATGACTTGCAAAACTCCACTTTGGCCCTTTCTTGAGCTAGATGGGCAGTCGGAGAGGGTCCCCTCCGATCAATCGGTTGGTCATGTCAAGCCCTAGCAACTATATGATTGCCCCAACCCTATTGCCCTCATGGCAAGCCCCAACACTTTTATCATTGCCCCAACCCTATTGCCCTCATGGCAAGCCCCAACACTTTTTATCATTGCCTCAACCCTATTGCCCTCATGGCAAGCCCCAACACTTTTTATCATTGCCCCAACCCTATTGCCCTCATGGCAAGCCCCAACACTTTTTATCATTGCCCCAACCCTATTGCCCTCATGGCAAGCCCCAACACTTTTTATCATATGGGTGCTAGAAGGCGGTGGCTGAGGGTCTACATGTCCTGGTAATGTCGTTAAATTCTATCTGATGGTGAGGTTCCAGTTTTGGAGGTTTGGGGAATGTGGAGCACCCCTTCATCACCATTGCTTCCTGGTCCACTCTAACCCGGAGTGGTAGTACCTGTTAGGGTCCCATCTATGGGTTAAATAGAAAAACATGAGTTTATAAACAAAATTTGATTATCCATTAAAAATGAAATTATTTCAAAACATTAAATGACCCACTGGGGTTGATAAACCGTAAAACAAACCAAACTATTCCGTTGGTGTCCTCGTTTTTGGTTCTCTTGTGCTTTCTCTTTTAATATCTTCATCTTTTTCAATTTGTTTTTTTTTTTTATGGTGCTTTTTGGTTGGTTGATAGATTCTAACAACATTTCAACCTGTTCTTTTATGCTTAGAGGTTAGGGAATCAAATACATTGTACATCTATTTGTCTGAATTTTTTGTAAGGTTCCCAAGTTTGACAAGAAACTCCTGAAGTGTTGTATACTCCTATATACCCACATTAAACATCGGGTATATAACAGAGAGACAGACAGACAGATAGAAGATAGGATAAGATGATAGATGATAGTTCTTGTTAATATTCTGCTATCTACCTTGGCCGCCATCTTCTATTGTTGATCTAAGGGGCTTCTTGTTAAGGGTTGTTTTTTTGTTGATTTCTTTGGGCTGTCATCTCTTGTTTTAAATTACTTAACAAGACTTGCTTGTTTTCTTGATAAAGCTTAATTTACAAACCCAGCCCATATTCATCCACTGCTGATCGAGAGCAACCCCGAGGGCTGACAACCATGTCTATGCTCCTTGAAAGTCTGGTCGCATCTGAACTAAACTAAATATCACATGTCTAATCTGTCTACCAGAAGGTCAGTTGGAATGTCACCATTGTCACTCATTGGCCCCAGTAACTTTCCACGGATTACTTATTAACTTCTGCTTACTGCATCTATCTTGGCCACCATCTTCTCTTGTTGGGCTTCTTGTTAAGGGTTGGTTCTTCTTTGTTGATTTCTTTGGGCTGTCATCTCTTGTTTTGAATTACTTAACAAGACTTGCTTGTTTTCTTGATAAAGCTTAATTTACAAACCCAGCCCATATTCATTCACTGCGGATCGAGAGCAACCCCGAGGGCTGACAATAACGTCTAAGTTCCTTGAAAGTTTGGTTGTCAGAAAGTCTGGTTGTCGTTGTCACTCATCGGCCCCGGGAACTTTCCACGGATTACTTGTTAATGTTCTGCTTACTGCATCTACCTTGGCCACCATCTTCTATTGTTGATCTAATGGGCTTCTTGTTAAGGGTTGGTTCTTCTTTGTTGATTTCTTCGGGCTGGTTTCTTCTTGTTTTAATTTACTCAACAAACAACACTTGCTTGTTTTCTTGATAAAGCTTTATTTCTGAAACCAGCTCATATTCATCCACCACGGATCGAGATGGATCTTGAGAGCTGATAAACTTTTTTTTTTTTTTTTTTTTTTTTGTGTGTGCTTTTGGTTGGTTGATGGATTCTAATGACTATTTTATATATAGTTTGTTTTATTTTAATATATATTCAAAGTTATCTAATGTATACAGTTTTATGAGAAAATTATTTACAAACAAGAAATTGTCACATAATCTTATTCTACATTAAATTAGAACATGTTATATGTATAGTGGATATATAGTGTATTTAACTGTATATGGTTTAGGTTTTATTTTATATATAGTTTGTTTTATATCAATATATATTTAAAGTTATCTAACGTATACAGTTTTACGAGAAAATTCTTTACAAACAGGAAATAGTCATATAATCTTCTACATTAAATTCGAACATGTTTGTGTATTTAACTGTATCCGGTTTAGGTTTGTGCAGGTCCACTTTACATTATGAGTTTAAATTTACTGACAGTTTCATCAATCATACTTACCCACTCTGCTTAAAGATAAACTCGGTAACAAAAATATATATTTGCTCTCTCTCTGCTTCTTTTTTGAGGTTAAATGACACAGGGTTTAAAAAATTAAAAAGTGTTCTGTAGTTAAATTTAATATTTTGCAATAATTAATATTGATAAGGTTATAGTGTAATCTTATTATAATGGAGATTGTGTGTTTTTCTGTCTGTAACCGAAACTAAATCATTACTCAAGTCACAATTCCCCAAGGTATTGACGTCACATTCACCATGAATTTATTTTAATTTTAACCTCAATTATTAATAAAATTGTTTTACATTATTAATACTGTTAACTATATCTACATATTAATAACATGCAATTGTATTTATATATACAACAAAATAGCAGTTTACAGTGTGAACGGGAAGGCTAATTTGCATATTGATATTTAAAATGTGATTTTAATAAATATGTGCTCAGTGTTATTGATTGGTTTTATTTTAATGAATATAAACAAAAATCTCTTCAATTAATCTTAAAAGAAATCCATTAACAAGAAAAAATAACTGTCATTTTATTCTTTACTTCCTATTTTAACTAAATACTTAAATTAGAAAAAATAACAATGAAAGACGAGAGTGATGGAAGAGTAAGTTTCAGTTGTCCTATTTTTCGATTATACTCCCCTGTTTCAAATCTTTTTAACTGCATTCTTATTTAGTTTCATTAGCCTTTCTAATTTAATATAATATTTTATTACATTAAAACTTAAATACTTGCACCCGGAGGGTGCATATATTTGCTAGTCTTATTAATATTAATTAATAATTGATATTTTATTTTACTGTGAAAAAAAAAAAATTATGTTTTGACAACGGTCTGCTGTAAAAACAAAACAAACATTTTTTCATTGTTGAACAGACACATACACATATAAACACACACACTCACACGTAGAGAATTTGGAAGATACAAGACACAAAACAAAATGGACGATCACTAACAACAGCTTCAGTTTCAGAAATCTTCTGTTGAAGAGATTTTATCTCAAAATATTTTGAATAAATTAAAGGTTAACAAACAACACCATAGTTACCTTCTATTTCTTTACACTTGCATTGTGATAGCCTTCAAAACCAACCAACAAACCTATATATATATAAGTTAAAAGAAAGGAAATGAATCCGACAATATGAGTAAGAAAAGGTGGAATGAAAACATCCCACAAAGCTGTTAAAGAGAAAACAATTTATAATATAATCATAGCTGATACTGATTGTAAAATCGAAATATTGATCAGTATCAGCTATGATTATATTATAAAAAGGGTAGGCCAAACCTGGAATGATAATCAGATATTGTTGAACAGACAGACACAAAACCAAAATGGACGATCACTAACAACAGCTTCAGTTTCAGAAATCTTTGGTCAAAGAGATTTTATCTCAAAATATTAAGAATAAATTATAGGTTAACAAACAACAACATAGTTACCTCATTTTTCTTTACACTTGCATTGTGATAGCCTCCAAAACCAACCACTAAACATTTATTTATTTGACGCCCCCCACCTCCCTTAAAAAAAATCTTAAGTATTTGAAGTAATTTTAATTTGAGTGTTAGAGACTCGGTTTTATTAAAATCAACCTGTCCTTTTACACCTAGAGGTTAGGGAATCATATACATTGTACATCTATTTGTCCGAATTTTCTGGAAGGTTCCCGAGTTTAACAAGAAACTCCTGAAGAAGGCTGAAATGCACATCGGCCGAAATGTTGTATATATAACAAAGATGAGGTCAACAGTCCAAAAAATCCAAATAATACAAATTGTACATTTATATTTACACTTTTGTAGTTAATAGTTATGATTTTTGTGGCCATTTTTAGGCTTAAAGTTTTAATATGTTAACATTGTGTTCATGGTTAGTTAATGGGTTTTAGTGGCATATCAATCCATGTGGGGTTATTTTATGATAATGAAATTTATTGTGTACAGTGCTCAGGTGCACCACAACTCATCAAAGTCTCATGTCTAGTACATAGAATAATGTATTAGTGTCAGGAACATGAATAGCATACAGTAATAATATACATGTATGTGTACAGTGCTCAGGTGCACCACAACTCATCAAAGTCTCATGTCTAGTACATAGAATAATGTATTAGTGCCAGGAACATGAATAGCGTACAGTAATAATATACATGTATATGTACAGTGCTCAGGTGCACCACAACTCATCAAAGTCTCATGTGTAGTACATAGAATAATGTATTAGTGTCAGGAACATGAACAGTGTACAGTAATAATATACATGTATGTGTCCAGTGCTCAGGTGCACCACAACTCATCAAAGTCTCATGTCTAGTACATAGAATAATGTATTAGTGTCAGGAACATGAACAGTTTACAGTAGTAATATGCATGTATTAGTGTCAGTCACATGACTAACATACAGTAATAATATGCATGTATGTGTGCACATATGTGTGTGGAGAGTGGCATCAGGTATAATGTTGGCAGACTACAGGAAGCATGGAGGCTTTGAAAGATTCAGTGTTTCGGCAGCCTACAACAGACGTGGGCGGTTTATTCCATGTCTCCGCAATTCTGAGCGTGAAGAAATGTTTCCGAAAGTCACTTGAGCAGTGCTGTTTTCTGACTTTGTAGGCATACCAACGTGTGTTAGAAAGATGGAGATCAAAAAGGTGCTCAAGGTTGCTGTTAAGATGATTAATGACCTTATGAGCATTTACCAGGTCAGTTGCCAGATGCCGAAGTTTCAACAAATCCATTCCCAGGGCAGCGAGACGTTCAGAGTATGGTAGATGCCTGATGGAGGGTATTCGTTTGGTTACACGTCCCTGTACAGTTTCTAGATTAGAATTCATGATTAGAAGTTAGGAAATAATATATGTTGTATATCTATATTGGCACTTTTGTTGTTAAGTTTTAACTATATAGTTGATGGTTTTAATGTGTTGATTGTTAGCTGGTTGATTTTATCAGGATATCAGAGACGTAAGAAAAAAAAAAAAGAGGGTGTTTTTTTTGGGCTGGAACGGATTAATGGCATTTCAGTGGGGAAAATTGATTTGATATACAAGGAAATTGAGTTGCGAGTGAAATGAATTAAACTTAAAAGTCAAGGTACCACTATATATATATATATATATATACATACATACATACACACACATTAAGTTTTTAAATGCCATCCTTGGCCAGTTGAAAAGGGCTTAAAGTAAGTAAGTCCTGAGTTATGGAATCCTTTGGTAAGTGAATAAGTCCTATCCTGCGTATTGTTAAAGGTCCAGTGATTTAATCCTATGTCCGTCGTCCATGAAAGTCAAAGTAGTTATGGTTAGTATGCTCCGTTTAAGTATTGTATCAACAGCAGAGTACTGCCAGTGATTGGCCAAGAGAGATCATATGGTTCTTGCCGAGTCTATACCTTATATCCCAAAAATGTCAACATTATATATATATATATTATATATATATATATATATATATATATATATATAGTATCCAATTACAATGGCATTAGTAAATTATCCGAAGTTGCTGAATTTCTCACTCCCCCCACCCCCCCAAAAAAAAACAGCAATAGTGGAACATAGTAAAAGGGTTTAGATCAAAGGCATGGTAAACCCTTTACTCTTTTCTACTATTACTACTATATGTGAGTATGTGTGTGTGTGTGTGTGTGTATATATATATATATATATATATATATATATATATATTATATATATGCCTGTCGCTCTCCTCAGATGAAGTACAAAAAAGGGTCTATGAGATGACTCATTATACATCTGGCCATAACTCTCTTTCCTATCTTCACGGATCAGGATCAAATGCTCAAGATGTCTTGGATTACAAGTCGACCCCACTCTTGTCTTCTTCTTCCTTTTGGCAAACATGGTTGTGGAATTGTTCCGGAGATGAAGATCTCAAAGACCAATTAAAGATTGGAATTTTCACCAAAGAAGCTTACACACCATTCCTACCAATTCCTCCTTTATCCGTGTTTGTTATGACTTAGGCAAATTCTGCCCTGCCGGCACTTTGGGTTTGGAATACGCATAATGTATCCCTTTTGTTTGACCCATAAATGAGAACTTAACAGGTCAGAATGGATTGGTTGGTTGGTTTTTATGGCATGTCAACCCTTGTTAGGTTATTTTATACCGAAAATGTTTTATTATATTTA
Organism: Doryteuthis pealeii; assembly: GCA_023376005.1. Lineage (NCBI taxonomy): Eukaryota > Metazoa > Mollusca > Cephalopoda > Myopsida > Loliginidae > Doryteuthis > Doryteuthis pealeii. The sequence goes on from CM042178.1 coordinate 7,973,585, forward strand.
TTATTGATGGGTACTCAATTTTTTTTTTTTTTTTTAAACTCAGCCTTTTTTTAAAATCCCGAAATTTTTATTTTTTTTATTTTTATTTTTTTTAAAATTATTTAAAAAAAATTTTTTAAATTTTATTTATTTCTTATTTTTTAATTTTTAATTTTTTTTTTTAAGATCCTGATTTTTAAAAAAAACTTGATTTTTAAAAATTCAATTCTTTTAAATTGGATATATATATATGTATGTATATATAGGTAATTATAACAAACACACCATAAGCTCACATATAACAGAAAAACAAATAACACATAAATTCAACAAGTAATATGTGCATTAAAACAAATAGATTACAGTAGTCAAAAATACTGATCCAAGTCCAGCAGGATATGCTTTTTTAAAAGATCATGTAATTAGTGAAAGAAAGTGTTGAGTTAACTCCAAATGAGAAAGAAAGGGTAGTATTCTTATTTCAGCTGTGAAGTAACTTGAAGAGAGAGAGAAAGATATAGCTTGTAATACCTTCAGTGGTAGGCAAATATTTCTTAAGTCGAG
>CM042178.1:7979127-7989261 GCA_023376005.1 Doryteuthis pealeii
TCATTGACACTTGGATTCTCTTGGACGTCGGACTTACAAAGAATACTCTAACACCGGATTCTTATTGGCTTGCTTACTTACTTATTACATCTGGAACTAAGGATGCCGACCAGATACTTAACAACAGCACCCCACAAGGAAGCAGCTGTATGGCCACCTGCCCCTCATCTTACAAACCATCAGAGTGAGACAGAAAAAGCATGCTGGACACTGCTGGAGAAGCAAGGATGAGTTCATAAGCGATGTTCTCTTGTGGAAGCCAACACATGGACATGCTAATGTGGGCTGCCCACCAAGGACCTACATTGACCAACTCTGCGGGGATGCTGGATGCTACGCAGAAGACCTCTCTTGGACAATGAATGATAGGGCAGGTTGGCGAGAGATTGTCATGAATATCTGTGCTGCTTGTGTGACATGATGATGATGATAAGTTTCTTAAACTAGGGCTCAAATGAGCATTTGTAAATAGGTTTTTAAGAATAATTAGATAGCTACTTAATTTGTATATTTAAAAAAAATCTAATTAGAATAAACAAAAAAAAACTTTAATAATTACATAACAGTAATATTTTTTTAATCTAATCTCTATTAATAAAGAAGATTCACTTCCGTTTTTTGTCTGTAACAAAAATTACGTCACTGCTTACGTCACATTACTCAAAATCGTCATAACATAGAATAAATACACTCAAAATTTGAACATGCAACATTAGACAGTCCTCATTGTTTTTTAAAACAAGTTTTAATAAATACATGACTGGTATTATATATCTATATATAGTTTGTTTTATTTTAATACATATTTAAAGTTTACATTTCAAATTGTTTTATTTTTTAATCCTTTAATGAATTTGTTGATTTTACTTACTTAGGGTACAAACTCGCTGACATTGAATTTTTTACTCCCACCCCTCAGGCAATATGTTTCAAAAATCTATTTTTACATCGACCGGAGGGCATTTATTATTTTGTACTAGTAAATATAATAAACAAAAAAATCTTTATGACCCCCCCCAAAAAAAAACAAAACAAAAAAACAAAACAAAAAAACACAAAAATAATTTTTTTAATAATTAACTAAACTTTTCTACATGAGTAATTTTCAAGTGTAGGGTTGTAAATATATCCTAACCCCCCAGAGAATCACAAAGACTTTTAGAATAGGTTGTTTTTTTTTCGTGGCGGAGTTGCCATTAGCAAAGCAATTTTCTTGTATGTGGGTGTTTGTATATATGTGTCTGTTTGTGTAAATGTGTGTGTGTGTGTATATATATAATATATATATATATATATATATATATATATATATATATGCATTTGTAACATCTTCACCTGACGATTGTTAACGCATGAAACCAAAATGGTTGTGAATGTTCCTTTGTCACCAAATAAATAGATATGTAAAACCTTTATATATTTATTTTATTGTATTATATAACAGCTCTGTTTTTATATTGAGCACTCTACCAATAATACTGCGTTTGGCACACCGTTCCAATAAAAGCTGAAACAGTGACAATCCCACACTATATATATATATATATATATATATATATATATATATAGTGGACTCTCCTATCGTGAACGATATATGAGGGTTAGCAGTGAGTGATTTGTTTCCTTCCATGTTGTGCATGCTATCAAGAAGACATTTTGTGATTCCTCAAGTGTGATAGCAGCCCAGCCTTGCTGTGAGCTATGAAGCCACATCAACTGATGGAATTTCCTAAAACGGGAGTCAGATGTTTTTGTTTTTGAGCTGATCTCGATGTTTCAGTCTATTTTCTTCAAAGCTCTTTAATCTAGCGAAACTTGTCTTACGCCATTCTTTCTGATTTGATGCTAGATTTTCCCAAGCACTCAGGTTAATATTGAGGTGTTTCAATTTGTCTTTATAGCATTTATGAATATATATATATATATATATATATATATATATATATTTAATATGTATATATTTCGGCCACTTCTCGCTCTTGAGGGACCGGGAAACCCTGAACGACGAACTGGTATCATGGCAAAGGAACTCTTGATATAGGGTAGACAAAAATTATGAAGATTTGATTTATAATCAAAAAAAGATATTTAAAAATTAAAATATACATAGAAATAGTATTGAAATTCTACTTTTGTGCAAAAATTATGAAGATTTGATTTATATTGGGGGAAGATATTTAAAAATTAGGATTTGAATAGTATGAAAAAGGAACGTCATTGGTGGCGTTTGTGCATTAACTCTTAACATCCTATACCGCCTCATTCCGCTGGCTGGAAGTCACATTCATTTTCCTAATCTACCCCAAACGATAGCCTTTGTTTAAATGAAATATCAAACATATTTAGAAGTCTTTGATTTAAGGGAAATAACAGGTAACTTTAAATGAAAAGGACATTTTTTATAAATCCTTATAGGAATGGGGCTCTGGACTTGGAAAGCCTTTGTTTAAATGTAATATTAAACATATTGAGAAGTCTTTGATTTAAGGGAAATAACAGGTAACTTTAAATGAAAAGGCCATTTTTTGATAAATCCTTATAGGAATGGGGCTCTGCACTTAGAAAGCCTTTGTTTAAATGTAATATTAAAAATATTTAGAAGTCTTTGATTTAAGGGAAATAACAGGTAACTTTAAATGAAAAGGACATTTTTAGCCATTTTTTTGATAACTCCTTAGAGGAATGGGGCTCTGGACTTAGAAAATTCTCAACAGGATGTTAAGAGTTAAAAAAAAAAAAACAGTGGATCTGCAAGACTGATATTTTATTATTCTCCTCTACCCAGGCAATGCCGGGTAGCTGCTTCTAGTTGTATATAAAGCGCTTTTGTTAGTTGTTTAACTTTTTTTTTTTTTTTTTTTTTTTTTTTTTTTTTTTGAATATTGAATTGAAAATGATGTAGAAGCATGTGTTATTCAAAATGAGTCAGTCTGCTTGTTGAAATGAAACTCGAGCATGATTATTTATTGTGGTTAAGAGTCCTATGACAAAACTAGGACTCTTAAAGAATTAGAGTTCAATCCGTTACTAATTTTCACCCCCCCCCCCCACACATACCGAATAAAAGAAGCACTGTTAGGTTTTGCATTTCCGAACAGTTGCAGAATTACTCCCGAGACAAAAACCTGACTCTTACTCATTCCAAAAGATTTATGTATATACTAGAAGTGGCTACTCGACGTCGTCTGGGAAGAGGGGGATTTAAAAAAAGTTAGTCCTGCAGATCTATTATTACTTATCGCGAGAGATCCTCGCTGGTTGCCCCATAAAAATCCCCACAGAAATATATAACAATATAGTAAGAAATTTCCATTCAATGATTTACAATTCAAAAAAAAAAAAAAGATATAAATGATGCAATTAATTCAATTCAATCAAAATTATATTTCAAAGTGGAAAAAAAGAAAAAAAAGATAACAAAATAACATGCAAATGACTTTCCCTTCTATTACTTTTCAAATTTGAATTTTTAAATATCTTCCCAAATATAAATCAAATCTCCATTATTTTTGCCCAAAAACCAAACCCTGGTGATATTTAATGTGTATATATATATATATATTTACTTTGTCATTAATTGTTTTATTTTCGAAGTTTCCGTGTGGATCAAGTGTGGGCGAGCCGTGGATTACTTCTACAACTCCCTGGTGGGTCTGATAGCAAACTTGACGCTACTGGCCGTGTAACAAAATAAATCTTATCTAAAAGAAGTGCTATCAATTATACGATAAAATGCCACAGTCATATGACTGAATAATCTACAGAATTTAATGTATATTGGGAAGGGGGGTGGGGGAATTTTCTTATGATGAGGCAAGATATAAAGATACATTAGATAAATAAGATCTAGAACAGTGATTCCCAACGTGGGGCCTACACCCCACTGGGGGGGGGGCAATTCCAATAGGGGGGGCAATATGAAAAATATAGTAATATCAAAATTTTAATTTTTATTTTACCCTATATGGGTAAAAATTATAAATTCATAGAGTAAACTTGTAATTAAAACCTAGCTGAGCACAACAGCTTGTGCAATCTATTCAAGTGTTCACCCATTAATGTTATTGTGCATCTGGCACCAGCTATATGTGTGGCTTCTGACTTGTTTAACTTTGCAGTTCTTCATCTGTTGCCCTTCCCCGCAATTATACACATCATAAAATGGATTTTATTTGATTAAATTTGAAGTTAAACCCTTTAGTTTTATTTGAAAGATACAATTTTTTGTATGTTATACTTCTTCAAAACTGATATTGTTATATCATACTAAACAATTAACGGGTGGGGGACGTGAAGAAATTTGTGATCAAAATGTGGGGCATGGTATTAAAATGGTTGGGAACCACTGATCTAGAAGTAGCCGGGTAAACTTTAGTATGACTAAAAGTGGTTACCCAGCATCATCTGGGTGGTGGGTATCAGAAAAACTCTGCTGTGTTTTGTTTATTTTTGGCAATTAAAAATTGTGGACATTTTTTTTAAGTAGAAATTCAATGCTATTTCTATGTATATTTTGATTTTTAAATATCTTTGAATATGAATAAATCTTCATAATTTTTGCCCCAAAAGCAAGAACCAGTGATATTTAATGTTAATATATATTTACTTTGTCACTAGAATTGACCACCTGGCATTGCTGGGGTCGAGGGGAGATTTTTTTAAAGTTAGTCCTGCAGATCCATTATTACTCAATCATGAGTTGGATCCTCGTGGGATGTCCCATTTAAATCCCTATGTAAAAAATAGACCTTGCATTGATCCAGCTACTCTGAAAATAAATGTTAATGACTACTATCTAAAATATTAAATGCAAAAAAATATTCCATTCTGTCATCATTTAAATTTTATTTTTTAATTACCTTCACGAATATAAATCAAATCTCTATTATTTTTGCGCAAAAACCAAGCCCTGGTGATGTTTAATGTGTATATATATTTACTTTGTCGTTAATTGTTTTATTTTCAAAGTTTCCTCCGGACATACATATACACACAACGGCCCTTTATATATGTATAGATAGATATAGATTGTTTTATTTTCGTAGTTTCATACATTTCATGTTTTTGTAGACCTACATACACACTAACTGCCTTTTATATATGTATAGATTTTTTTTATCTGTTAATCAAATATTACATTTTATTTTTGATTTGATTCATTGGTTGGTTGGATTTTAGGGCATGTCAACTATTGTTGGGTTATTTTATGCCAAAGACATTTTGTTTTATTCATTCTTGTTGGACATTCAATTTTTGGGGGGATTGTTGGATTTTAGGGCATGTCAATCCTTGTTGGGTTATTTTATCTCAAAGACGTTTTGTTTCATTCATTCTTAATGGGAATTCAATTTTTGGGTGAATTATTGGATTTTACGGCATGTCAACTATTGTTGGGTTATTTTATGCCAAAGACGTTTTGTTTTATTCATTCTTGTTGGACATTCAATCTTTTTTCCAAACTCAATTTTGTTTTAAACATATTTTTTGGACCTGGGAGTAATAGTGATAAAGAGGTAGTCCACACTCCCCAGAGTTCCAGAATTGGAATTCACCACTAGATGCAGTTTGTCATACCCAGAATACTAAGTCCGTCTGGCCTAAGTCATTGCTCAGCATATCATACCATTTTGAAATCAGGTCGTCTCTGTGAACAAATTAGAATCATTCCGGGCTGAATCTGCATTGCAGTCGTGAAATTGTGGATTCCCAAGTTTTAATTACTGCGATTGTAAGATAATAATTTTTAATAACTTGGAAACAAATTTGATAATAACTCGCAATCTGTGCTGTAAAGTAAGGAGCTGATGGTAGGTGTGGCGCTCCACCCCAGACGCCAGAACAATCTCCTTGGTTTAGCGCTAGTGAAAAGAGGATAGACTCCCTCGCTGATTGGCTGATACCGACGACTTTACTTACTTATATACACACTGTCCATAAAGACCGTGTGCATTTCAAACTCAGGAATTCTTTAAAGTGCACACGGACTTTGTGGACATGTTGTATTTGGTTGTTTAAATATGACAAAATATATTTTAGTATAAAGTGGACGTGCACCTGCAAATAATGATTGATTTGGACACACCCGTTTGCTACGTTCGCAAAAAAAAAAGCTTACCCTATGCTGTCTCCCTGCAATGTAATGACTGTAACCTTTTATAAACATTCTTGGTTGCCCAGCCCTGAAAAGGGATCAATCGTCAGACACCATATAAGGAGTAGAACACAAAGAACTCCTGAGTTTCTTTCTTCTATACTCTCTCACCCTCACACTCACACTCTCACACATTATTGACGGCTCCCTTTATTTATTTTTTTTCCTTTTTCGTTTTACCAGCCCCACCCTCACTACCACTACTTCTTCAGCTACCATTTTCCTTCCCCAATTTTTTTCTTCTTGAAATGAGAGAGATCTCTAGCGAAAAACCTCATCCCCTCCCCTCAGCCCCTTAGGTCCAGGCCCCACCCAAGCCTCCTAGTTATGAAGCCCCCTTACTTATTCCACCCCTGCCAGTCCTCGTTTTCTCATTGCAAATTACCAGTAATGTTTTGCTCACTACTCTGCCAACTTTTAATACTGGTTACTTATATATTTTCAAACACACAGTCAAACGTATAGAAAAGAGATGAAAATAAGACCCAAAGGAGATGGATAATTTATTTTGATGCTGGTTGGTTTTATGGCATGTCAACTCTGGTTGGGTCATTTAGAGCTGGTGCTAGTGTCTCTGCCAACTTTTAATACTGGGTATTTAAATATTTTCAAATAAATGGATTTTTTTTTTTTACAATGAAAATGCATTGGACAATGATGAAAATGACTATGAAAATGCATTGGACAATGATTTTTACTATGAAAATGCATTGGACAATGATTTTTATTATGAAAATGCATTGGACAATGATTTTTATTATGAAAATGCATTGGACAATGATTTTTATTATGAAAATGCATTGGACAATGATGTTTATTATGAAAAATGCATTGGACAATGATTTTTACTCTGAAAAATGCATTGGACAATGATTTTTACTATGAAAATGCATTGGACAATGATTTTTACTATGAAAATGCATTGGACAATGATTTTTACTATGAAAATGCATTGGACAATGATGAAAATGCATTGGACAATGATGTTTATTATGAAAATGCATTGGACAATGATTTTTACTATAAAAATGCATTGGACAATGATTTTTATTATGAAAATGCATTGGACAATGATTTTTATTATGAAAAATGCATTGGACAATGATTTTTATTGACAATGGCATTGGACAATGATTTTTACTATTGAAAAATGCATTGGACAATTGATTTTACATTGGACAATGATGTTTATTATGAAAATGCATTGGACAATGATTTTTACTATAAAAATGCATTGGACAATGATTTTTTATTATGAAAATGCATTGGACAATGATTTTTATTATGAAATGCATTGGACAATGATTTTTATTATGAAAATGCATTGGACAATGATTTTTACTCTGAAAATGCATTGGACAATGATTTTTACTATGAAAATGCATTGGACAATGATTTTTATTATGAAAATGCATTGGACAATGATGTTTATTATGAAATGCATTGGACAATGATTTTTACTATAAAAATGCATTGGACAATGATTTTATTATGAAAATGCATTGGGACAATGATTTTTATTATGAAAATGCATTGGACAATGATTTTATTATGAAAATGCATTGGACAATGATTTTTACTATGAAAATGCATTGGACAATGATTTTTACTATGAAAATGCATTGGACATGATTTTTATATGAAAATGCATTGGACAATGATTTTTACTTTGAAAATGCATTGGACAATGATTTTTGGACAATGATGAAAATGCATTGGACAATGATTTTTACTATAAAAATGCATTGGACAATGATTTTTATTATGAAAATGCATTGGACAATGATTTTTATTATGAAAATGCATTGGACAATGATTTTTACTATAAAATGCATTGGACAATGATTTTTACTATGAAAATGCATTGGACAATGATTTTTACTATGAAAATGCATTGGACAATGATTTTTACTATGAAAATGCTTTTTGTTAATTTGTGTTTTTGTTCTTTTTATGAGTATTACAAAATTGATCTATCTTAAAAGAAGAAGAAAAACATGGAGGTGTGTGGCATAATGGTTACTGTGGTAGAAAATGGACACAGTGAGAAGAGGTCAAATCCTGGATAAGGCTGTTTGCATTTCACATAGTGCTAATACCGGTATGCATCCAACTACTCTCCCTCCAGCTATGGATAAATAGTAGGGCAGACTGGGTTCTTTAACCATTAGTATGGCAACCAGTCTAGGAGAAGAAAGACTCTGAATTCAAACCCGTTAAACACATGAATCCAACTATTCTCCCTCCAGCTATGGGTAAATAGGCTCTTTGACGTTGGTTTGGCAACCAATCTAGGAGAAGGAAAACATCCTTATTCATGCGGAGGCGTTGGTAAATATCTCCATGTGAAAAATTAAATATACTAGCAAAAGTAATGCCCCCCCCCCCTCCCGCACTAGGCACAGGTATTTAAGTTTTTAATGTAATAGAATATTATATTAAAAAGGCTGAAAAAACTAAATAAGAACAAATATTAAAATATTTATCTTATTTTAATGTTATTTTAATTGATTTCTATATAAAATTTTATATCTGATTGTTTTTAATAGATTTAAGAATAACATGATCGTATTAGAAATCAGTAACAGCAAATAATTATTTATTAAACCCAGTTTTGTTAAAATCATTATGCAAATTATTCCCACCATATACAATGTAAATCTTTATTTCTTAGAGATATATAACACATATTTCAGGATTTTAAATGCATTAATAATATGGTCAGTTTTGTGGCAAATTTAACTTGGTTTTGAAGAATAATTAAAGTTCCAATTACCGTCGAACTGGGAAGACAGGCAACAAACGGTTGTAGCTTAAATACAAACCCAAATAGTCACAAAGTCTACTGCAGAATGACAGGATATATATAAGACTCCACAATGTCATTCAAATCAAACAGTCAAGCAGCCAATCAGAACTCAAGGAATGGAATGACCCAAATCACCCAAATTCATGAATGGGTCATTCTTGATTTCTATATATACCAACTGTCTTGGACACTGCTTAAGTTGTACTTAGTTAGCTGCTGTTATTTAAACCAACAGTAGACTTACTGACTTAAATAGGTTAGACTTTGATAGAAACATTAATAAATGATAAGATGCTAATTAAGATTAAATATAAAGACTTATTTCCTAAGTGTTGAGAATATAATTTAAATAACTATGGAAATTGTGACAACAGTGGTGATGTAGTTTCAGTTACACAGTTACATTATCTCAATTATAATAGAAGATATACTTTTGTTATACGGAGATAACATCTTTTGTATTTCCTTTTATGTTCATATGCACATTATAAAACTTAATGAAATACTTATTTTTATATCTCAAGATGTTAGGAATAACAAAATATAACAAAACAGTTAAATATATCTTTAAAATACAACCATATTCGTTTTTTATTTTGTCACTGACCAGGAATACAGCAGGATGGGTTTGGATAAACAATTAACTATCAACAAGTTGTGTATTCATCAATCAGCCATGTTGTTGTCTGATACTACACTTTTTTCAGTGAAGAGTCAATAGTTCATTAGGGGAGATAACTCTTCCCTAACATTTATGTTTTTATTAAGTTGTCTTTTTGTCTTTCTTTTTATGAGAGTTACAAAACTTATTGTGTATATGCAAAAAAAAAACAAAAAAAACTTGCATTATATATTGTACTAATGATACTTATCTTTTTTCTTTGTAGGTAAAGTGTGTGTGTTTTCTATTAACAGTTCAAATCTGGTAAGATATTTTAATTATTTTTTTTTTACTTTTATAGAACTATTATTCTTTTTTTTGTTGCTGCTTTTGTTATTACCACAGTGTTTTGGGTATGATACATTCTACAAGCCTTCTTCAAATGTAAAATACCATATACAACACTCTACTTTGGTCCTTACTTAGGCTACGGGCGGTCAGAAGCGCTCCTCCGATCAATCAGCCTAGTCATGAATCAAGCCTAGGACTATATGATGGTCCTGACCTAATGCC
>CM042178.1:7989361-8001861 GCA_023376005.1 Doryteuthis pealeii
CCAGATAGAAAAAAGGAGCAGAAAAAAAGAGAGAGGAGATAGTACTTCAGATAAATAAGATAGATAGATAGAGAGGGGGGGGAAGAGAGAGAGAGAAAGGGAAAAAAGAGAAGCTAATCACAGAGAAAAGAGAGAAGTCAAGAGAGAGAAGGGTAAGAGAGAGAGAGAGAGGAGAGATTAAGCATCATATTTTTTACCTGACTTTTCATAGTAAACTGAATCCAACCAGGTAAATCCACAAAAAATCCGGCTAATTAAATGGGAAAATCTTTCATCAAACTTTACCTGAAAAAATAAAAAATAATAATGTTTAGTTAAACTTGTAATAATTAATTGGCATTTTAATTTTTTTTAAATAAAATAATCTAAAGAAGAAAAAACAACATTTTGTGAAATATTTCTCTGAATGTTTGAGATGAGGCTCGAAGATTAGATTATCTGCGTTATTTCGGACTATTGTCCCCATCTTCATTGTTATTTGTACAACGTTTCGGCCGATATACCCTCCGACCTTTTCAGAGAATGAGAACAGGATACCCCCGTGGAATAAATAAAGGTTTAGGTTCAAAGTTCTGTGATGGCTCCCGAATACGACAAAGAAGGTTCCCGAGTCCAACAAGAAATACCTGAAGAAGGCCGGAGGGTATATGAACAGCCGCAACGTTGTACAAATAACAATGAAGATGGGGACAATAGTCTGAATGCACACAGAACATACTAATTTTGTGAAATATATATATATATATATATATATATATATATATATATATTTACCAACCCACCACACAAGCCTGAATGTGACACAAGGTCAATTTCTTAAGCGGAGTTTAACAAATTTGAATTCAGAGTTTTCCTTCTCCTAAATTGCTTACCTAGCCAAGGTTAAAAGAGCCCAGTCTGCCCTATTTACTTATAGCTGGAGAGAGAAAGTCGGATGCATACCTTCCCAAGGGTATTAGCACAATGTGAAATGTAAATAGCCTCATCCCGGATTTGAACTCTGGTCGACAAGTTCATTTCCTATGATCAACTGTTACATCACAAACACCCCATAAAGTGTGTAAAAAAAGTAGCCTGACTGGTAATATTGTGTTGGTTTCAGCCAGAAAGTGAGGGAGTCTATCCCCTTTTTTGCTAGCGCTAGAACAGGTAGATTGATTTTTGCCAAATTGGAGCGCCACATCTACCGTCAGCTCCCCCACTTTACCATACAGATCAGATTACCCAATTCTGCACTACCCATATGCTGAGTTGGCGGGGACCGGTTTGGTTTGGTTTGTTTTACGCATATCAACCTTTGGGGTCATTTAATGCCGACAAAGTTTGTGAAATAATTTGTCATTCTTAATGCATAATACAATTGTTTATAAAACTCATGTTTTTCTATTCAACCCATTAGATGGGACCCTAACAGGTACTACCACTCCGGGTCAGAGTAGGACAGAGAACAATGGTGATGAAGGGGTGCTCCACATTCCCCAGACCTCTCCAGAACTGGAACCTCACCATCAGATAGAGTTTCACGTTATTCCCAGGACATGTAGACCCTCAGCCACCACCTTCTAGCACCCATATGATAAAAAAGGGTGGGCTTGCCATAAGGCAATTAGGTTGGGAGCAATCAAGGTGCTAGGGTTTGACGTGCCAGCCGATTGATCGGAGGGGCTTCTCCGACCGCCAGTCTAGCCCAAGAAAGGACCAAAGTAGAAGTATTGCAAGTTATGGACTCCTCAGCCACCTGTGTTCTATCCTTAAGCATCACAGGTCGCCACCCACGGCCAATAGGTAGCCCCATTGGGGAGTCTTACCCCTCTGCAGAGGTGGCAGTCCGTGCATTCTAACGCCCCAGCCGACAGGGGCGGTGGGACCAGTATTGAACCAGGAACCTTGCAATTCCTAGGCAGTTGCTCTACCGGACTGAGCTATAAATAATCCATAACAATTTGACACAAGGTCAACTAGATATTGGTTTGTTTGTTATTTTTACGGCATTTCAACCTCGGTGGGTCATTTAATGCTGGCAAAATTTTGAAAGATTCGTAGTGATGGTTTTGGTAGGAAGTTTTTTTTAAACAATTTTTTTTCTATTTAACCCATAAATGGGCCTGAACAGGTACTACTACCATCCAGGTCAGAGTGAACCTAGGAGCAATGGTAATGAAAGGGTGCTCTACATTCTCCAGAAACTGGAACCTCACCATCAGTTAGAGTAACGTCATACCCAGGATATAAAGACCCTTACCTACCACCCATATAATAAAAATGGCTAGGACTTACCATAAGGGCAATAGGGTTGGGGCAATCATATAAGTGCTAGGACTTTTTTTTTTTTAAATTGAGTAGCCATCAAGAATGAATTTATTTTCAAAAGTTTGTCGGCATTAAATGACCCCGAGTTGATTGTGCCGTAAAACAAACAAAATAAACTAGGATTGTCTAAACTCAACCCACTTTCCCACCTACACAATTTGAAAAGTGCAAATTCCAAAACCATTTTAGAAATGTTTATATAAACTCAAACATGTCCAACCCAAAGATGAATTACAATTATAAAAAGTGACCAAAATAAAGACTACTAGCAGGACCTGTGGATATACCAACAGCAGTGATGCTGATAGCTTTTATTTACTGCATCCGGGATGCACATATTTGCTTTAAAATGAGTTCCCCACGAAAATTTATGGGTCCTAACTAAAGTTTCTTAACAGATTGTAGGGTTTTTATTTTATGATTTGGAGAAACAACTAAAGCCATCTAACTTGTAACCTAACCTGTGTAATTCATTTCTAAGAAACTATTGAAATGTATTTACAAATCGAGAAAAGTCAATCTCTGTATGTACATTTCAGCCTATTAGGCCTCATCAGCAGAATTATAGACAGGGCAGTGCTTTGTGCCCTGTCTATAATTCTGCTGATGAGGCTAATAGGCCGAAATGTACATACAGAGATTGACTTTTTCTCGATTTGTTTATGCTTTACATTTAACCGATATGCACGCCTATCCATTTAATCATAACTAATTAATTTTCAAATTAGGTATGACTTCAATAAGCACATATTCCCCAAAATTGTCGGCTATCGCCATCTCAAACAGATTGTTTGTACACTTCAATATATATAGTATAATATATATATAATTATATATTATATATATTAAAAGAAAATCTTATTCCAATGACATTTTCTTAACTTTCAAAAATGAACACTGTTCAAAATTCGGTTATGAGCCCTTCTACATATGCAAATTTCCCAACTCCCGTTATTTAGAAAAGAAAAAAAAATCCATCACTGGGACTGCATGGATATGATTTTACTGCATCCTTTTAGTTTTTGTGCCTTCAGAAACTGCAGGATGCTACCTATCAGCATCTCTGTCACAGTTATGATAATTTAACTATTACAACATTTGTAATGGTTACTTAAGAGCTATTGCTAAAAAACTTCAATATGTAAAAAGTTATAATAATATGACTAGCAGGAACCTGTCGATATACCACAGAATGATAATTTAAAATATTACATTGATTTGTTTATGGGACAGAGGTAGTAGTTCATGGCCATCTATGTCCATAAATACTTGTTACATTCCTACAATATACATAAAATGTACCAAATATTATGGACATAATAATCTATATACTCTGTTCCCATAATAATATATATCATTCCCTATATATACATCGATATAGATCATAGTATTATGGCACAGACAGTAGTAGTGTCATGGCTATCTCTGTCCCATAAAGATTGCTACATTCGCTATAAATTACATACACTGAATGTAACAATTAATATGGAACATATTTGTACTCTAAAGGGGAAATGTGTTGCACAGACCAATTTTTTTCCTGAGAAATCCTAATAAAACAAATAAAATGAAAATCAATTAATAGCAGTTTCCATTGAAGAACAGTTTCCAGAAACAAATTAAGCAAGCAGCCCCCCACCCCCGACCACAGGGAGAAGAAGAAAAAAAATGGGTGAGGCTGTTGTTCACTCTACCAGAAATAATTTTAGCTAAAAAAAAAAAAAAAAAAAAAAAAAAAAAAAAAAGGAATGACGACTTCTTGAATTTTCTTCGATTATAAAGTGTGGCCACAAAATCCGTGTGCATTCAAAAAGAAGTTTAACTTGTAAAGCGCACACGGACTTTGTAGATACAATGTATTATGTAATTTTTGTGAATATATTATTACTTGGTAAATTAGAAAATAGTTGGACCATATGACCTTTAGGCACCCCTTTTGGATCTCGATTAAGAAAGGACATGTTTTTCATTTACACCGTCAATATCCGGTTGTTTTAACAGATGATTTTTGGATTGTTTTTTTTTTAATTACGGCGGATAAGCAACACCAGATAACGGGAATTTACATTTTTGCATTTCATCTTGGACTATTTGGACAGTCTCATTTTTAACCAGAGGGTGTTGCAAGATGATAATGGTCATACAATTAAGGAACACGAGTATTAATATATAGATTGTATTTCATCTTGGATGATTTGGACAGTCTCATTTTTAAACAGAGGGTGTTGCAAGATGATAATGGTCATACAATTAAGGAACAAGAGTATTAATATCTAGATTGCATTTCATCTTGGATGATTTGGACAGTCTCATTTTTAACCAGAGGGTGTTGCAAGATGATTAATGGTCATACAATTAAGAAACATGAGTATTAATATCTAGATTGTATTTCATCTTGATGATTTGGACAGTCTCATTTTTAACCAGAGGGTGTTGCAAGATGATAATGGTCATACAATTAAGAAACACGAGTATTAATATCTAGATTGTATTTCATCTTGGATGATTTGGACAGTCTCATTTTTAACCAGAGGGTGGTTGCAAGATGATAATGGTCATACAATTAAGGAACAAGAGCATTAATATCTAGATTGTATTTCATCTTGGATGATTTGGACAGTTCTCATTTTTAAACAGAGGGTGTTGCAAGATGATAATGGTCATACAATTAAGGAACAAGAGTATTAATATCTAGATTGTATTTCATCTTGGATGATTTGGACAGTCCCATTTTTTAACCAGAGGGTGTTGCAAGATGATAATGGTCATACAATTAAGGAACAAGAGTATTAATATCTAGATTTGCATTTCATCTTGGATGATTTGGACAGTCTCATTTTTAAACCAGAGGGTGTTGCAAGATGATAATGGTCATACAATTAAGAAACATGAGTATTAATATCTAGATTGTATTTCATCTTGGATGATTTGGACAGTCTCATTTTTAACCAGAGGGTGTTGCAAGATGATAATGGTCATACAATTAAGAAACACGAGTATTAATATCTAGATTGTATTTCATCTTGGATGATTTGGACAGTCTCATTTTTAACCAGAGGGTGTTGCAAGATGATAATGGTCATACAATTAAGGAACAGAGCATTAATATCTAGATTGTATTTCATCTTGGATGATTTGGACAGTCTCATTTTTAAACCAGAGGGTGTTGCAGATGATAATGGTCATACAATAAGGAAACAAGAGTATTAATATCTAGATGCATTTCAATCTTGGATGATTTGGACAGTCTCATTTTAAACAGAGGGTGTTGCAAGATGATAATGGTCATACAATTAAGGAACAGGAGTATTAATATCTAGATTGCATTTCATCTTGGATGATTTGGACAGTCTCATTTTTAACCAGAGGGTGTTGGTTCATACAATTAAGGATATGTTGGTCATACAATTAAGGAACACGAGTATTAATATCTAGATGAGATTATTGCGTTATAGTGCTCAGGGGCACTCCGACTCCTCAAAGTCTGGAAAATGAACAATGTATGAGACATGACATATGTGTGTGTGTGTGTGTGTGTGGAGGGGGAAGATATCTGATATAGACTTGACTAGCAGAACCTGTGGATATACCACAGTATGATAATTCAAATATTACAACATTTGATATGTTTACTTAAGATCTATTGATGTAAAACGTGTAATAATCTTTAATAGTAGAATCTGTGGATATACCACAGTATGATAATTTAAATATTACGTTTGATTTGTTTATGGGACAGAGATAGTAGTCCATGATTATATCTGTCCCATAATGATTGTCACATTTGCATACACATTTCATATATTAAATGTACCAAGTATTATGGGACAGAGATGGCTACCTCTGACCCCATAAAGATTGCTTCATCTGCCTATAAATTACATATATATACCCACAAACACCCACACACACATATATATATTCCCATAAACATCCACACACATATATATATACCCACAAACACACACACAAACATATACCCACAAACACACACACACATATATATACCCACAAACACAGATATATACCCACAAACAGACACAACACACATACATATATACCCCCCCACACACACATACCCAAAAACACACACACAACACACATATATATATATACCCACAAACACATAAATATATATATATATATATATATATATATATATATAATATAATATATAAGTAAAGTAAAAGTCGACGGGGGGTGCCTAAAGTCGGTATCAGCCAGTCAGCAAGGGAGTCTATCCCCTTTTCAATAGCGCTAGACCAAGGAGATTGTTTTAGCATCTGAGGTGGCGCGCCACACCTACCATCAGCTCCTTTACTTTACCGCACAGATCCCTGTGCTACTCATACGCTGAGTTGGCGAGGACCGTATCGAACTAGGATCCTTGTGGTTTCTAGCCGAAAGCTCTACCAACTGAGCTAACCCGGCCCTATATATATATATATATATATATATTATATATATACCCACCAAACCACACACACACACATATATATAACCCAAAACACACACACACACATATATACCCACAAAACACACACCACATATATACCACAAACACACACACACATTATATACCCACAAACACACACACACATATATACCCACAAACACACACATACATATACCCACAAAAACACACACACATTACATATATATACCCACAAACAACACACCACACACACACACACATATATATACCACCAAACCACACACACACATACATATACCCACAAACACACACACACATACATATATATACACACACACACACACACATAACATATATATACACACACACATACATATATATTACACACACACGCACATAATTATTCACACATATATATACACACAAAACATATATATATTCACACAATATATATGTGTTGCTGTGTATTATATATGTGTGAATTTATTATATGTGTGTGTGTTGTATTATATATGTATGTGTGTGTATGTATATTTATGTTATGTGTGTTGTGTGTGTGTATATATATGTATTTGTGTGTTGTGTTTGTGGGTATATGTAGTGTTGTGGTTGTGTTGTGGGTAATATATATGTGATGTGTGTGTGTGTGTGTTTTGTTTTGGGTATATATATGTATGTGGTGTGTGTTTGTGGTATTGTATGTGTGTGTTTTGGTATATATGTGTGTGTGTGTTTGTGTAAATATATTGTGTGTTGTTTTGTGTATATATGTGTGTGTGTTGTGCGGTTATATATGTTGTGGTGTTTGTGGTATATATATGTGTGTGTGTGTGTGTTGTGGGGTTATATATATATATATATATATATATATATATATATATAGGGCCGGGTTAGCTCAGTTGGTAGAGCTTTCGGCTAGAAACCACAAGGATCCTAGTTCGATAACGGTCCTCGCCAACTCAGCGTATGAGTAGCACAGGGATCTGTGCGGTAAAGTAAGGAGCTGATGGTAGGTGTGGCGCGCCACCTCAGATGCTAAAACAATCTCCTTGGTCTAGCGCTATTGAAAAGGGGATAGACTCCCTTGCTGACTGGCTGATACCGACTTTAGGCCACCCCCCGTCGACTTTACTTTACTTATACTATATATATATAATATATATATAATAATATATATATATATATATATTTATGTGTTTGTGGGTATATATATATATGGTGTGTGTTGTGTTTTGGTGTGTGTGTGTGGTGGGTATATATGTATGTGTGTCTGTTTGTGGGTATATATCTGTGTTTGTGGTATATTATTGTGTGTGTGTGTTTGTGGGTATATGTTGTGTGTGTGTGTGGGTATATATATATGTGTGTGGATGTTTATGGGAATTATATATATGTGTGGTGGGTTTGTGGTATATATATGTAATTTATAGGCAGATGAAGCAATCTTTATGGGTCAGAGGTAGCCATCTCTGTCCCATAATACTTGGTACATTTAATATATGAAATGTGTGTATGCAAATGTGACAATCATTATGGGACAGATATAATCATGGACTACTATCTCTGTCCCATAAACAAATCAAACGTAATATTTAAATTATCATACTGTGGTATATCCACAGATTCTACTATTGAAGATTATTACACGTTTTACATCAATAGATCTTAAGTAAACATATCAAATGTTGTAATATTTGAATTATCATACTGTGGTATATCCACAGGTTCTGCTAGTCAAGTCTATATCAGATATCTTCCCCCTCCACACACACACACACACACATATGTCATGTCTCATACATTGTTCATTTTCCAGACTTTGAGGAGTCGGAGTGCCCCTGAGCACTATACGCAATAATCTCATCTAGATATTAATACTCGTGTTCCTTAATTGTATGACCAATATCCTTAATTGTATGACCAACACCCTCTGGTTAAAAATGAGACTGTCCAAATCATCCAAGATGAAATGCAATCTAGATATTAATACTCCTGTTCCTTAATTGTATGACCATTATCATCTTGCAACACCCTCTGTTAAAAATGAGACTGTCCAAATCATCCAAGATGAAATGCAATCTAGATATTAATACTCTTGTTCCTTAATTGTATGACCATTATCATCTTGCAACACCCTCTGTTTTAAAAATGAGACTGTCCAAAATCATCCAAGATGAAATACAATCTAGATATTAATGTCTTGTTCCTTAATTGTATGACCATTATCATCTTGCAACACCCTCTGGTTAAAATGAGACTGTCCAAATCATCCAAGATGAAATACAATCTAGATATAATACTCGTGTTCTTAATTGTATGACCATTATCATCTTGCAACACCCTCTGGTTAAAAATGAGACTGTCCAAAATCATCCAAGATGAAATACAATCTAGATATTAATACTCATGTTTCTTAATTGTATGACCATTATCATCTTGCAACACCCTCTGGTTAAAAATGAGACTGTCCAAATCATCCAAGATGAAATGCAATCTAGATATTAATACTCTGTTCCTTAATTGTATGACCATTATCATCTTGCAACACCCTTGGTTAAAAATGGGACTGTCCAAATCATCCAAGATGAAATACAATCTAGATATTATACTCTTGTTCCTTAATTGTATGACCATTATCATCTTGCAACACCCTCTGTTTAAAAATGAGACTGTCCAAATCATCCAAGATGAAATACAATCTAGATATTAATGCTTGTTCCTTAATTGTATGACCATTATCATCTTGCAACACCCTCTGGTTAAAAATGAGACTGTCCAAATCATCCAAGATGAAATACAATCTAGATATTAATACTCGTGTTCTTAATTGTATGACCATTATCATCTGCAACACCCTCTGGTTAAAAAATGAGACTGTCCAAATCATCCAAGATGAAATACAATCTAGATATTAATACTCAGTTTCTTAATTGTATGACCATTATCATCTTGCAACACCCTCTGGTTAAAAATGAGACTGTCCAAATCATCCAAGATGAAATGCAATCTAGATATTAATACTCTTGTTCCTTAATTGTATGACCATTATCATCTTGCAACACCCTCTGTTTAAAAATGAGACTGTCCAAATCATCCAAGATGAAATACAATCTATATATTAATACTCGTGTTCCTTAATTGTATGACCATTATCATCTTGCAACACCCTCTGGTTAAAAATGAGACTGTCCAAATAGTCCAAGATGAAATGCAAAAATGTAAATTCCCGTTATCTGGTGTTGCTTATCCGCCGTAATTAAAAAAAAAACAATCCAAAAATCATCTGTTAAAACAACCGGATATTGACGGTGTAAATGAAAAACATGTCCTTTCTTAATCGAAGATCCAAAAGGGTGCCTAAAGGTCATATGGTCCAACTATTTTCTAATTTACCAAGTAATAATATATCACAAAAATTACATAATACATTGGTATTCTACAAAGTCCGTGTGCGCTTTACAATTAAACTTCTTTTTGAATGCACACGGATTTTGTGGCCACAACTTTATAATCGAGAAAATTCAAGAGTCGTCATTTTTCCTTTTTTTTTTTTTTTTTTTTTTTTTTTTTTTTTTAGCTAAAATTATTTCTGGTAGAGTGAACAACAGCCTCACCCATTTTTTTTCTTCTTCTCCCTGTGGGTCGGGGGGGGGGCTGCTTGCTTTAATTTGTTTCTGGAAACTGTTCTTCAATGGAAACTGCTATTAATTGATTTTCATTTTATTTGTTTTATTAGGATTTCTCAGGAAAAAAAATTGGTCTGTGCAACACATTTCCCCTTTAGAGTACAAATATGTTCCATATTAATTGTTACATTCAGTGTATGTAATTTATAAGCGAATGTAGCAATCTTTATGGGACAGAGATAGCCATGAACTACTACGTCTGTCCCATAATACTTGATACATTCAATGTATAAAATATATAGGGAAATGTAACTATTATTATGGGACAGAGTAGTTCATGGCTATCCATGTCCCATAATACTTGGTACATTTTATGTATAAAATATGTAGGCCAATGTAACAAGTATTATTGGACATAGATGGCCATGAACTACTACCTCTGTCCCATAAACAAATCAAATGTAATATTTAAATTATCATTCTGTGGTATATCGACAGGTCCTGCTAGTCAATATTATTATACTTTTTACATATTGAAGTATTTAGCAATAGCTCTTAAGTAACCATACCAAATGTTGTAATAGTTAAATTATCATACTGTGACAGAGATGCTGATAGGTGCGCATCCTGCGTTTCTGAGGCACAAAAATCTAAAAGGATGCAGTAAAATCATATCCATGCAGTCCCAGTGATGGATTTTTTTTTCTTTTCTAAATAACGGGAGTTGGGAAATTGCATATGTAGAAGGGCTCATAACCGAATTTTGAACAGTGTTCATTTTTGAAAGTTAAGAAAATGTCATTGGAATAAGATTTTCTTTTTATATATATATATATATATATATATATATATATGAAGTGTACAAACAATCTGTTTGAGATGGCGATAGCCGACAATTTTTGGGAGAATATGTGCTTAATTGAAGTCATACCTAATTTGAAAATTAATTAGTTATGATTAAATGGAATTAGGCGTGCATATCGGTTTAAATGTAAAGCATAAACAAATCGAGAAAAAGTCAATCTCTGTATGTACATTTCGGCCTATTAAGCCTCATCAGCAGAATTATAGACAGGGCACAAAGCACTGCCCTGTCTATAATTCTGCTGATGAGGCCTAATAGGCTGAAATGTACATACAGAGATTGACTTTTTCTCGATTTGTAAATACATTTCAATAGTTTCTTAGAAATGAATTACACAGGTTAGGTTACAAGTTAGATGGCTTTAGTTGTTTCTCCAAATCATAAATAAAAACCCTACAATCTGTTAAGAAACTTTAGTTAGGACCCATAAATTTTCGTGGGGACTCATTTAAAGCAAATATGTGCATCCCAGGATGCAGTAAATTAAAAAGCTATCAGCATCACTGCTGTGGTATATCCACAGGTCCTGCTAGTAGTCTTTATTTTGGTCACTTTTTATAATTGTAATTCAATTCTTTGGGTTGGACATGTTTGAGTTATATAAACATTTCTAAAATGGTTTTGGAATTGCACTTTTCCAAATTGTGTAGGTGGGAAAGTGGGTTGAGTTTAGACAATCCTAGTTTATTTTGTTTGTTTTACGGCACATCAACCTCGGTGGGTCATTTAATGCCGACAAACTTTTGAAATAAATTCATTCTTGATGGCTACTCAATTTAAAAAAAAAAAAGTCCTAGCACTTATATGATTGCCCCAACCCTATTGCCCTTATGGTAAGTCCTAGCCATTTTTATTATATGGGTGGTAGGTAAGGGTCTTTATATCCTGGGTATGACGTTACTCTAACTGATGGTGAGGTTCCAGTTCTGGAGAATGTAGAGCACCCTTTCATTACCATTGCTCCTAGGTTCACTCTGACCTGGAGTGGTAGTAGTACCTGTTCAGGCCCATTTATGGGTTAAATAGAAAAAAAAATTGTTTAAAAAAAAACTTCCTACCAAACCATCACTACGAATCTTTCAAAATTTTGCCAGCATTAAATGACCCACCGAGGTTGATATGCCGTAAAAATAAACAAACAAACCAATATCTAGTTGACCTTGTGTCAAATTGTTATGGATTATATAGCTCAGTCGGTAGAGCAACTGCCTAGGAATTGCAAGGTTCCTGGTTCAATACTGGTCCCCGCACCGCCCTGTCGGCT
>CM042178.1:8006861-8063882 GCA_023376005.1 Doryteuthis pealeii
AAATTTCCATAATTACTTGGTTTTTGATGAAAATATGTCTGAAATAGTTTTTTCCTAAAATATATTGGAAATATTTTTTTACGAGGTCTATCCGCCCTCTCTATTTTATTTTATGAAATATGAAAAAATGAACCCACAAAAAATGATTTTTCCTTTTTTCTATAAAGATAAGAGACTGAATAATTATATCAGAAGATTTTTATAAGTTTCAATACCAGAGGTTTTTTAGTAAAAGAACCATGAATACAGAATTCTGCTAAAAAATATCAAAAAAGAAACTGAACATGTAAAAAATGGACTGTTTCTACTTATTTTTTCATCAATCGGATAAATATGATCTTTGAATTAACTGTTTTTCTTTGTAACAACTCTTTGTTTGTTATTTCTTTTTTGCGAGATTTAAAAAAAAAATGTTAAAAAATATTTGTTTCTTCATTCAATATGGCCTTAAACTGATCACGTATGTATTTTGGTGGTACCTATTGAAGTCAGTCAGTCAGTCAGTCAGTCAACAATTGGTTTGAACAATGTGACTGGCCAAGCACAACTGAACCAGTGTCAAGACAACTGATACTTATGGGAATTCAGAACAGTCCACTCATGCATTTGGGTGATTCCATTCCCTGAGTCCTGATTGGCTGCTTGGTTTGTAGGATCCTCTGAGGCTTCATAAATCCTGCCATTTTGCAGTGGTCTTTACAGCAACCAGATCGTATTGGTTACGACTGCTTGCTGTCTTGTCTTGCCAATTCGACGGTAATTGGACTTAGTATGATTATTCTACAGTACCTAGTGGTCAGCCTCTGAAATTAGTAGACCAGTTCACATACGAAGGTAGTAGTATCTCATCTACTTTCAAAACCCCCATGCCTTCTGTATTGTGACAACATTATACCTGATATCCCCCTTCCACACACACACACACACACACACACATTTTGACTCTATGCTGTTCATTTGCCTGATATTAGTACATTATAAACCTTGTGGTGCACCTGAGCACTGTACGCAATAATTTCATCATCATTATTATTATTATTCCTATCTAATAGAAATAATTTACAGTGTAGTATGGTTTCAAGTATTCTTAACTAATACTAATTATTATATGGTTTCAAGTAATTATTTCTATCTCAAATCCACTCTAACCTGGATGGAGTCCCATCGATGGGTTAAATTTTAAAAAATGTGTTTATAAAAAAAATTGAGTACCCATCAAAAAGAATTTATTTCAAAACTATCGACATTAAATGACCCACTGAGGTTGATATGCTGTAAACCAAAAGCAGAAAAAGAAACTCTGAGTTGAAGAAGTAAAAAGACAATATCAACATTTATTATTATTATTATTATTACTAGCAAATATATGCACCCTCCGGGTGCAAGTCTTTAAGTTTTAATGTAATAAATTATTATATTAAATGAGAAAAGCTAATGAAACTAAATAAGAATGCAGATAAAAAGATTTGAAACAGAGGGGGATATAATCGAAAAATAGAACAACTGAAATTTACTTTTCCATCACTCACGTCTTTCATTGTTATTTTTTCTAATTTAACTATTTAGTTAAAAGAGGAAGTAAAGAATAAAATGACTGTTATCTTTTCTTGTTAATGGATTTCATTTAAGTTTCATTGAAGAGATTTTTGCTTATATTCATTAAAATAAAACCAAACAGTTAGAAACCAATAATACTAAGCATATATTTATTAAAATTACATTTTTAATATCAATATGCAAATTAGCCTCCCCGTTCACACTGTAAACCGCTATTTTGTTGTATATATAAATACAATTGCATGTTATTAGTATGTAGATATGGTTAACAGTATAAATAATGTAAAACAATTTTATTAATAATTGAGGTTAAAATAAGGATAAATTCATGGTGAATGTGACGTAAATAACTAAGGGAATTGTGACTTGAGTAGTGATTTAGTTTTGGTTACAGACAGAAAAACACACAATCTCCATTATAATAAGATTATTATTATTATTATTATTATTATTACTGAGTAGATAATAAATAATAATCCCAATATTAAAATTATAGCAAGCAACCTTGAGCACCTTTTTGATCTCCATCTTTCTAACACACGTGGGCATGCCTACAAAGTCAGAAAACAGCACTGCTCACGTGACTTTCGGAAACATTTTTTCACGCTCAGTTGCGGAGACATGGAATAAACTGCCCGTGTCTGTTGTACGCTGTTGTAGTCTTTCAAAGCCTCCATGCTTCCTGTAGTCCACCGACACTATACCTGATGCCACTCTCCACATACATATGCTCACACGCGCACACATACATGTATATCATTACTGTACGCTGTTCATGTTCCTGACACTAATACATTATTCTGTGTAGTTGACATGAGACTTTGATGAGTTGTGGTGCACCTGAGCACTGTACACAATAAATTTCATTATTATTATTATAATATGAAATGGGGATTTACATTCTTATGGTTTTTTTTGTTCGTTAATTAAAAAAAAAAAAGGCGTATTTGTCTAGATAACTCTTAAAAAAGGAGGAAAATAAGTATTCAATGTGTAGTGTAATGTAAAAAACAAAAAAATAAACAAAAATAACAGACATGTTATTTCATTTATTAAAGTTAAACTCTTCCTTTTGTTTTTAAATCAATTTTTTGTTACTAGGTGTCTTCCTTCTTTACTTAACTTTTCTTATCTGTGTGATGGACATCTTTCAAATCCTTTTTGCCATTGTAAGCTGGACATAGAAGAAAATGACAAAAACTCTGACCTTACATTTTAAAAAAAACAAAACTGTAGGTCATTAGAATCATAGTCTAGAGTTTAGCCTAGCGACTTTACCCCATCCCAAGGAAAGGACCGGAAGTAAACCGGAAAACAAATCAAGAGCCTAAGTTGGTGTGATGCTGAAATCCAGTGTTACCCAGCAACTCCTGTGACACTACCGTTGCCAAACTGCATTGGTTCCTTACCTTTCCTTTGGATCACAGCGGTAGTGTGGAGAGGGGGATTTGCTGCTTGGGCAACAGCTCATCCACCATATGAACCCACCAAGGTACGTAGTTTTAAAAATGGAAACTACACCATTGTCTCTCGTAGACGGAAGGATGCCAACTCAATTAGAGTTTATTTAAAAAATAAAAATCTTCCTCTGGTCGAATGAAACGCAAAATAAAATCTAATTGTTGGGTTTTAACATTTTTTTGTTTTTGTAAATTCATCCCAAATTGTGAGAGTCTTAACATAAGTTGACAGATACTACAAAGAAATGTTCTGGGTATGACATTAAACTGCGTCTAATGGGGAAGTTCAAATTCTGGAGCTCTGGGGAGTGTGGAGTACCCCTTCATTGCCATTACTCCCAGGTCCATTCTTACCAGGAGTGGTAGTACCTATTAGGGTCCCATGTATAGGTTAAAAAGAAAAAAATGAGTTTTAAGAAAAGTGTTTAAAAATTTGATTTAAAAAAAAATTGTGTACCTATCAAGAATGTACAAAAGAAAATGTTTTTGGCATAAAATAACCCAACAAGGTTGACATGCCATAAAATCCAATCAACTACAAAGGAAATAACTGTTGAAATATTTTCATAATGTAGAAAGCAGCATTTAGATAAGTAGTTCATGTGTCTATTAATAAAAACTAAAAAGGATGGGAAGGTTAGTGGCAGGATATTGTTGTTGCTATAAATAGATATAGTATCATCTTTATTGTTAATAAAGACTTTTGATTTAGAAGTCAAATTACTTCTTAAAATAACTAGTAAATAGAAAGAGAAAAGAAAAGTATGAAAAGAGGTAAAAAAAAGGGGGGGGGAAGAAGAAAAAAAAAGGCTAAACTTGTAAATCGTCGTCAAAAATTAAAACGGAAAATTTTGTCGATGATTTGCAACACATCAAACTAAATTTTTGAAATTAAAATTAATTTTAAAAATCCAATTCAATAATGTTAAAAAAAATCCAAAAATTTTGAAATTAAAATTAATTTTAAAAATCCAATTCAAAAATGCTTTAAAAAATCCCCCCAAAAATCTCATGAACTTTTCTTTTTAAATTTAAAAAAAAATCTTTTTCTTTTTTTTTTATTCATTTATTTGCTTTTTTTATTTTATTTTATTTTATTTATAGGAAAAAAATCGAAAATAAAAATTTAACTCAACAAGTTTTTGTTGAGGGGGAGGGGGGCAAAAAGAAGTGAATCCAACGCCATCTTCTTTTTCTTCTTTTCCTTCGTAGTCGTCGAAATCCTCTCCTCTAGCAGCAACACTCGTTTCTGCACTCCCCGCCTCTGGGTGCCTCCCTCCATTTATTCACAGGCCTGCCTCCATCATCCGGGCATCTGTGCTTCACATAGGGATTCTCAACTCAATCACAGTTGCCAGAATGCCTGCAGGTATCATCCGGGCATCTGGCGTTCACATACCGGACAGTGACATCTCGATTCCGGTGCCCGCGCCAAAGTATCACTGTTTCGCATTCTGAAGGACGCGGGTTCGATCCTAGGTCAGTCCTACAAGCCAGGCAAAGCCTAGCCCGCTTCCTTCGAGAATACAGCAAGTTTTCATGCCCGCCACTCAACTCGTGTTCTCTGTCATACCTATTTGACTTTTTTTTTTTTTTTTTGTATATCAGGTTAGTTTAGAAAATATTTCAAGATTCGTTAAATAAATGAAATAAAACAATTACTAACCTGACTTACCAAAAAGAATGAAAAAAAAAAAAAAAAAAAAAATGAAATAAGTAATAAAAGAATTGAGAATGGAAAAGAAAAAATGAGGAGAAAGAAAAGATTGGATGGATGCAGTTCGATTCTTACTTAAAAAAGTTTATTCCTTTCCCAACGATAAAAAAACAAACAAACAGCCAATTCAAGGGAAATAACTCGTGACACAAAGAATTGGTATTTATCTCCCTTATTACGTTTACAAACATCAAAATGATGAATTTGATAAGCAGTTGTCTTTTGGGATGAGGGAGCTTTCCCGTTTTAAAATAGAAACGTTATGTAATCAGTACCGAAGACAGAATAACAAATTATGTTTTGATTAAGATATTATAAATCTAGCAAGAATTTTAAGATTTTTAATAACTAATACAAAATCCACATTAAACCTTAAGAAATATTTGCACACGATACAAATATAAACTAATAATAAGATTTACAAAAAAAGAAAAAAAAGAAAAAAAGATGAGGATGAAAAGAAGAGAAAGAAAGTGACAAAGAGAGAAAGAAGTAATGAAAAAAAAAGAGAGAAAGAAAAAAGGTCAGAAGGAAAAATGGGAAGAATGAACGAAAAGAGAAAAGAAATTAAATGAAAAAGAAAAAAAAGAAAAGTAAAAGAGAAGAAAATAAAAAGATGTATTATCTGGATTATTCTGACTATTGTCCTCATCTTTATTGTTATCTGCACAATCTTTTGGACGATGTTTACTCCAGCCTTATTCAGATATTTCTTGTCAGTCTCTGTTGTCAAATCGGGACCCTTCATGGAACTTTGAACCCAACCCTTTATTCAATCCACTCAGTACTCAAGTTACAATTTCCTTATTTATTTATGTCACGTTCTACATGATTTAAAAAAATTCAATTCTCATTTATTGATAAAATTGTTTTATATAATTAATACTGTTGGCCTTATCTACATACTAATAACATGCAATTGTATTTATTTAATAATGAAATGAAATTTATTGTGTACACTACTCAGGTGCACCACAACTCATCAAAGTCTCATGTATAGTACATAGAATAATGTATTAGTGTCAGGAACATGAATAGCGTACAGTAATAATATACATGTATGTGTACAGTGCTCAGGTGCACCACAACTCATCAAAGTCTCATGTCTAGTACATAGAATAATGTATTAGTGTCAGGAACATGAATAGCATACAGTAATAATATACATGTATGTGTACAGTGCTCAGGTGCACCACAACTCATCAAAGTCTCATGTCTAGTACATAGAATAATGTATTAGTGTCAGGAACATGAATAGCATACAGTAATAATATACATGTATGTGTACAGTGCTCAGGTGCACCACAACTCATCAAAGTCTCATGTCAAGTACATAGAATAATGTATTAGTGTCAGGAACATGAATAGCATACAGTAATAATATACATGTATGTGTACACATGCATGCATATATGTGTGAATAGGGGTATCAAATATAGAGTTGGCGGACTACAGGTAGCATGGAGGCTTTGAAAAATGCTGTGTTTTGGCAGCCCACAACAGACGTAGGCAGCTTATTCCATCCCTCCAGTCTTTTGGATGATGTTTACTCCGGCCTTCTTCAGATATTTCTTGTCAGACTTGGGAACCTTCTTTTCGAACTCAACACCTATATCCACTAAACCATGTGTCCAATTAGACACATGGCATAGTGGATATAGGTGTTGAGTTAATACAGTTCTAAGTGACAGTTATCTCTAGGCTGCAGGTTAAAAAATAATTTAAAAAATGCTTGACTGTAATGTTTGTACAAATTCATCTCGTTTCTACAAGATTGCTGGAAGTCAAATTGTGTGTAAGTAGTTAAGGTAAAAATGTACACCGTTTTTTTTCTAGTGTGTTCAGTATGTGGACAATTTCCATTTATGCTCCATAGTTAGCCATCATATTTACATCCCATATACTTAAATTCCATTCCTCTATGAATTTCAAATCTTGGTGGAATCATTCATCTTGCTCATAGCTGACCACATTAAGGTTTTCCAAGAAGTTAGCAAGATGGCTATGCAGAAAATGGAACTTGATGCTCATTTTGTGGCTATCCAATTTCAATTTCAGTGTAATTCATTGCTCATGCGTTTCCAAGAAATTTCTTGACAAGGTAAAGAACTTGTCAAGAACCAAGCATTCTTTTGAATTCAGACATTATCCTGATGAAATGTTCATCTTTGATAACTTACAGAATCTGTAGACCATCAAACACACTTGCCTTTGTTTTTTCAATTGACAGGCCAGAAAATGCCAAAATATGGTACTTGAAACGCTTGCCTTCAATTGGCAATGCTTTAATGATTTGTTTCAAATGACCTGGTTTCATGTGCAAGGTGTGAAAATAATTTTCTTCATGTCAACAAATGGTGCATGTAGAATGTTGGGATCAACAGGTTTGAGGTTAGATCTTGGAGGCTAACTCCTCTCCACCCACTTGTAGATGGTAGACTAGGA
Organism: Doryteuthis pealeii; assembly: GCA_023376005.1. NCBI lineage: Eukaryota > Metazoa > Mollusca > Cephalopoda > Myopsida > Loliginidae > Doryteuthis > Doryteuthis pealeii. The sequence goes on from CM042178.1 coordinate 8,014,041, forward strand.
TAATCAATTATACATTTGCTTTTCTTGTTATATAGTGAAGTTTTCATTAAACAAAAGTAACAGTCTGTGCAATGATATTTTGGCTCTCACCAAATAATAGGTATATCAAATGTCAACTTATCATGTGTTCCCTAGATCCACATGGGAAAGGTATGAATCCTACTCTCCCTCCAGCTATGGGTAAATAGTAGGGCAGACTGGGCTCTTTAACCTTGGTCAGGCAACCGGTCTAGGAGAAGGAAAACTCTGAATTCAAACCTGCTGAACTCTGCTTAAGAAATTGACCTTGTGTCACATCCTGCTCGTGCGGAGTGGTTGGTAATATATATATATATATATATATATATATATATATATATATATATATATGGGAACTACTGTAAAGAAGTGGATATACCAACATAACTAAATTCAATTGATATTTAGTTTCATTATTGGCTGAAGCTTTTTCAAAATTTATTGACTTAAGGTGCTTGTACATTCTGCTTTTATAGTGAAAAGGTAAATGGGGGGGAGAAAGGGAGGGTTTTCAAAGTCAACCGACTAACCCCATAAAAATACCATTCCCCACCCGACGAAGCCCACCCCTACTTCTTTCTCATTCCTCTATACTACACCCCCTCACCCATTTACCTTTTCACTATAAAAGCAGAATGTACAAGCGCTTAAGTCAATAAATTTTGAGAAAGCTTCCGCCAATACTGAGGTGAAATGTCAATTGAATTTAGTTGCTGTGTTGTTATATCCACTTTTTCCCTCTATTCTCAACCACATTTTGTCGGATTTATTCAATCCTTCACACCTCATGGGAATTACTGTATTTATTTTGTCATAAAGGCTCTCAAATTCATAAAAGATGAAAGTTGATGATTATTAAACTTAGTTTAATTTAGCACGAGGCCTTAATTCAGGAGTCCCCAAAACAAAGCCTTCGAAGCCCATCTGTGTGGCACTACTCATAACTGTAAAGATTTTCTTATAATGATTACATAGGATAACATTAAAAAAAGATAGGTGAGACTACCAGTAGGCTTCAGAATTTACCGAAATTTACCAATTACATAGGCTAAGATAAAAAAAAAACTAGGCTAGGCCTAGGTCGGATAATTACATCTAAATAATGGCTATTTCAACTCAAGTCATTGTGGCAAGAGAAATTACGCACGTGGTAGCTCAAAGCGAGCGTAGACATGTCTAGTGTGCAAAATGAGATCGGGGGGAAAGTGTAGCAGATGATTAGGGAGATTGACCTCACATCCTCCTGATTGTGAGTTGTGGCTTGATGTCAGACAACCTTGTTGGTGTGTATGCAAATTCCTACACTGTGCAATTGATCCAGATGTCGGATTTTAGTCAGGGCAGGGAATGATTATTTAAGCCCTGCCTGAACACACCAGGACAGTTGTGTTCTGATCTTGCTGATGAGGGCACTGACATACGACGAGGAATAAGAGGTGATTGAGCTTTGGCAAAGGACTGCTAGAAGAGATTATTGCAGGAGGCAAGGACTTGATCAGTTCCAAGGCCACCAAATTATTATTATTATTATTATTATTATTATTATTATTTCAGTCCTTGTGAGATTTTCACACCAGCGTAAGCTGATGGTCTTTCACTGGAGTCTCTTCAAGGTCCTCAGGATCCTTCTAGTTTTCTAGCTGATCTTGACAATCTGGATAATTCTTCCTCTGATTTCCATTCATCTCGTCTGATTTCTAAACTTTGGGGGACTGTTACAAATGTACCAACTACAATTGGTATTACTTTCACTTTCACTCTCATATTCCATAGTTTGTTTCAATTTTCTAACAAGGTTCAGGTATTTGTCTATCTTTCCGTTTTCTTTCTTCTTCTGCTATTATTATTATTATCAAGTCCAACATCTGATCCTAAGAAACTATTGAAGATTTGCCATTTTATTGACAGTAATTTACATAATAGGCAGGATGTCCCGTGGAAGGCGATCTTCTGGGCAGTGTGTGGTGACGTTGCCTGTGATACAGAAAGTAAAATTTCTATCGCTTTCTTTATATGTCCTAGTCCTCCAATAATCACTGATATTACTATTAATTCAGTGGAGAGATCCGGCTGTCTGAACCGACAAATTTTCTGTTCACTTATTATAGTTGTGTCCTCTGGAACCAATTAACGAAGTAGGGTGATGTATTACTTTATGTACTTATTATAGGTGGGATGTTGGGTGATAGACCTGAGATCTTTGGAATCAATGGAATAGCAGTCAAAAAATAGGGCTGGATTAGCTCAATTGGTAGAGTGTCCTGCTGGGACCTCAAGGTACCTGGTTCGATACCGGCTCTTGCCAACTCATAGTATGAGTAGCACAAGGATCTGTGTAGTAAAGTGAGGTGCTGATGGTAGGTGTGGCGCTAAAAAAAACAATCTCCTTGGTCTAGCGCTAGTGAAAAGGGGATAGACTCCCTCGCTGATTGGCTGATACCGACTTTAGGCCACCCCAACGACTTTACTTTTACTTACTGGTTTAGATAAAAAAAAAACAAAAAAAAAAACGAAAAACCCCAGAAGATTTACAGGCAATACAGATGAGAATGGATAAGGGAGAGAATGAGAAGATACAGGCATAGATTAAAAGAAGATTAGACGCATGAGAGATAATAATAGATAATCACAGTTATCAACATGTGTGCAATTTCCATGGGTTCAGATGATATAAATAATTTGTTGAAAAATATATTTAGAGGTTATTTTACCGATGCAAGGGGAATAACTGAGGTAAGCTTAATAAATAAGAGTGTAAACAAGGGAGTTAACTCTTAGTCGAAATATTGAAAATTTTTGGCATTGCACAATGTTACTCAGTGAGGATTGAAATCGAGGACCATATGACCTTTAGGCACCCCTTTTTGATCTCGATTAAGAAAGGACACGTTTTTCATTTACACCGTCAATATCCTGTTGTTTGTGAGGGGTTAGGGGGTTAGTTTTATAATTAAAAAAAAAAAAAATTAAAAATCGTCTGTTAAAACAACCGGATATTGACAGTGTAAATGAAAAACATGTTCTTTCTTAATCGAGATCAAAAAGGGGTGCCTAAAGGTCATATTGTCCTAAATCGAAACGCGAGTCTCCAAGATGAGCTTGCGAATCATTATTATACAGAAACACTCAAATTTGAATTTTCACTCTATCAAAATTATTAAATTATTAGGAGGAGGATTTTGAAGGCTATCACAATGCGGGTGTAAAGAAAAAAAATAATAAGGTAACAATGTTGTTGTGTGTTAACCTGTATTTAATTCTTGAATTTTTGAGATAAAATCTCTTTTCAAAGATCACTGGAAATGCCATAACTAGACTGCTTCAGTTCCAGTGATCTTTTGAAAAAGATTTTATCTCGAAAATTCAAGAATTAAATACAGGTTAACACACAACACCATTGTTACCTTATTATTATTTTTCTTTCTTTACACCTGCATTGTGATAGCCTTCTAAATCAACCTCCTAACCAATATATACACAATGCTTCAAGCAAATTATAAAACTCTCTTATTAAATTATGTAAATATAAAAAAAAAGGTATACAGAATGATTATAGTTAGAAGTATTAGCTAATATTAAAAAGTTACAGTTTGTATATTAAACCATCAGCAGGACATTGTTAATATGTGATGTTGTAACTTGTGAATGATATTCAATATGAAGTGAATTATAATTGAATATTATTCAGAAGTTTCATCACATATTAACAATGCCCTGATGATGGTTTTAATATACAAACCGAAACATCTTAATATTGTCTTATATTTTTAATTATAATAACTAATAAGCTCTTTCCATTGGAGCTCTCTAGTGATCATAAAATATATATACTGATGTATGTATTTATCAGTTAAAACTCTGCTTCTTACTGGCAGCTGCTGACAGCCGACAGGTTAAGGAACCGGACTGATGAAAAGTCAGTTGGGTTTCGCTCCTGGCTAGAAGTAGTTGCTAAGTCTAGCCACACTGAAGAGACATGAGACGTTGATACACCGTGTCTGTGGAATACTATATATATTATACACACACACACACACAACTCATTCTATTCAAATAAAGTCCTATTATTATTGTAATCAGAGTCCTTCTGTTCAATTATAATGAAGTAAACATCCTTTTTCTACTTTACTTGGACTAGCAAATATATGCACCCTCCGGGTGCAAGTATTTAAGTTTTAATGTAATAAAATATTATATTAAATTAGGCTAATAAAACTAAATAAAAATGCAGATAAAAAGATTTGAAACAGAGGGGGTATAATCGAAAAATGGAACAACTGAAACTTACTCTTCCATCACTCTCGTCTTTCATTTTTATTTTTAATTTAAGTATTTAATTAAAAGAGGAAGTAAAGAATAAAATGACAGTTATTTTATCTTGTTAATGGATTTCATTTAAGATTCATTGAAGAGATTTTTGCTTATATTCATTAAAATAAAACCAAACAGTTAGAAATCAATAATACTAAGCACATATTTATTTAAAATCCCATTTTTAATATCAATATGCAAATTAGCCTTCCCATTCACACTGTAAACCGCTATTTTGTTGTATATATAAATATAATTGCATGTTGTCAGTATGTAGACATAGTTAACAGTATTAATAATGTAAGACAATTTTATTAATAATTGAGGTTTAAATAAAAATAAAATCATTGAGAATGTGATGTAAATAACTAAAGGAATTGTGACTTGAGTAGGAATATAGTTTCGGTTACAGACAGAAAAACACGCAATCTCCATTATAATAAGATGTGTTGTGAGAGTTGCTGTGAGCGGTTTAAAGTAGGCAAAGAATTAATGATGCAATGTTACATGTTTTAGGTACCTTATGAAGATGGAACTTGATTGCTATTCTACTATTTGTACATCTCTTAAAAATAAATGTGAATGTCAGTGTGTCAAATTTTATTCCTAGAGGCCATAGCTCAACATATCATACCATTTGGGAATCGGTCCAACTCCATGAGCAAAGCAAAAACATTCCGGGCTGAACCTGAACCCACAATCCTGAAATTTTGGATTCTCAAGACTTAATTACAGCGATTGTATTTGGCAATTTTTTTTTTTTTTTTTGTACATAACAATTTTGGTTAAATTGAACTTAATGGATCTAAATTCAACTATCGTATATCACCCCCGCCAAAAAAACAAAAAAAACAAACCATGGAATTAACTGAATTTAATGAAATTTTCAGTGTTGATATACTAATGAATAAAAGATATAATGCATCAGTTATTTTATTTAAAAACTTTTACATTTTTTCAGGTCAGTTAACTTTGAACCACGTACCTTTGAGGCGTAACACAGATTCTCAAGATACATGGTTGAAAGTTAACTGACTGAAAAAAATTAAAAAGTTTTTAAATAAAATGACTGGTGCATTATATCTTTTATTCATTAGTATATCAACACTGAAAATTTCTTTAAATTCAGTTAATTCCCTGATTTTTTGTTATTTTTTTTTTTTTCTTCTTTCGGCGGGGTGACATACGATGGTGAATTTAGGTCCGTTAAGTTTGATTTAACCCAATTTTTTTATAACTAGCTTAATTGCCGCCTGATAGAGCAGCTTTTAAGTAATTCATAAGCAACCTACATCACCGGGTATGTTTATAATTATAATTGTATACTAATTCCTTATATGTCTCTCCTCTCTCTCTCTCTCCTCTCTCTATATATATATATATATAATATTATATATATATATATATATATATATATATATATATAATGTATATATATGTGTGTGATCCGAAGATCGAATGAAGAAATCCTCATTATTGTAATTTACAGAGCTCAATGTGTGCACTTATTGTCAGTCACAGAATAAATTTATAGTAGGAAAAACTAACAAAAAAGATTTAGCTTGTAAGCAATATAGACTATTTCAGGAAACCTAGATAAATTATCTTTTGATTCCCATCATCAGATGCAAAACAAGTATTCCCTTATTATTCTTAATACACACACACCACACACACACACACACACACACACACACACACACACACATTAAAAGGAAAGACTGAATTCAAACCAGATGTACTCTGTATAAAAGTTGACCTTTTATCACATCCTGTTTATACTGTGTGTGTATGTGTGTATATATATATATATATATATATATATATATATATATATATATGGAGGCTAGTGGTTAGAGTCGTGGAAAATGGACTCGTCGATTCGAGTTCAATTCCTAGACGAAGCTGTTGGCATTTCACATAGCGCTAATACCCTTGGGAAAGGTATGAATCCATATATTCTCCCTCCAGCTATGGGTTAAATAGTAGGGCAGACTGGGCCCTTCAGCCTTGGGTAGGTAACCAGTCTAGGAGAGGGATAACTCTGAATTCAAAATTCCTGAGGTCAGTCGTTGATTGGGTTCGTGGCATTCCTTGATGCACCAATTCTTTCCTATCAACTGTGCCAAAAAGTGTGGAATGGTCCTACACAAGCCTTCACCACTATAAACAAATCACTGTGTTGGTTGTTCACTGGTTGAACACTCATGTGTCGAAAATCGACGAGAGAGTCCATTTAAAATTTTATATATATATATATATATATAATCCACGGACACCATGTTCTGATGTATCACGTCTCTTCAGTGTGGCTAGACATTTGCAGGCCATCTCCAGCTGGGATGGAAACTGATTCAATTTATCATCAGTCAGGCTTTTTAACCAATCAGCCATTGTCACTTACAATCTGGAATTAGGGTTTTTAACTGATAAATACACACATCTGTATATATGTAAAGGCCGCCAGAGACTGCTCCATCCCTTTTATAGGAGAGCATTGCCTTTTAAGCTTAGTTGGCGGTTGTCAGCGAAATCCCTTCCAAAAAAGAAATAATGTGTTTAAAAAAATTGAGCTTTTAAAAGAAATTTGTATACCATCAAGAATGATAAAACAAAATGTCTTCAGCATAAAATAACCCAACAAAGGTTGACATGCCGTTAAACCCAATCTTATGCATTGTTTTTTTTTTTTTTTTTTTTTTTTTCCTTTCTTTGGACCACAATGGCAGTGTGGAGAGGGGAGACCTGCTGCTTTGGCAATGGCTCATCCTCCATATTAACCTGCCCAGGCTTTCACTTGTTTTTGGACACTGCTATTGTCTCTAGTAGATTAATGAGTGCTAACGAATGAACCTTAAGAAACTACCAATTATTCATTTAGTTGAGGTTTTTAATTATATTTACATTTTAGAAAGACAAATTATGGATTTAATTACCAATTCATTGGCTTAGGACATTTACCAACGACATCCAATCATCTCCCATTTTAGTGTTGGCCATTTCCCCCTCAACACACCACAGTGAGGGAGAAGACACTGTGGCATAGTGGCTTAACTGTTAGGATTCTTGTGGCCATTTGTAGGCTGCAGGTGAGATCCCTTGTGGCATTAAGTTTGATCAGTTTGAGTTATAATCCTTGTGTCCCTCAGTGTTAAGCAGACTCGTCGTGTCCCTCAGTGTTAAGCAGACTCGTCGTGTGTGTGTGCCTGTGAACTCGGTTAATCGTGGTTAAATTACTAAATGAAAATATAATAAATGTATTATTGTTGGATGCCCCCATACTTACGACCTTGTATCACATCGTACCTGTGGTGAAAACTGGTTAGGTAAATATACCTAGGGCGTCCAATTGTGGTGTAATAATTAGCAAGCTAGTCTCGCAGATCCATTACTACTAAATAACGAAGTTCAATCCTCGCTGGGCGCCCCATACATGCGACCTTGTGTCACATCCTACCCGGGGCGAACGGGTTGGGTAAATACCTCCAACTTTGAACGGTCCACTTAAGACGGGAGTATTAAGTGTACCGCCCGCCTTCAGCCAGTCAGGGGCAATAGACCCCCCCACACACACACTTCACACATTATATAAGTTGTCAGTTAAGACAAGAGATAGAGAACTAGTGCACGAGGCAAAACATCACAGACTCTATTCTCCACCCCGACTTTCTCTTTTAGATTACTCTTTCTTCCTCTCTTCTTTTCGCACATGTAACTATTTTGAAGGATGGAATATACTGCAGGTGTGTCATGGCTCATTAGGTAAAACTAAAACATGTTTATTGCGTTTTGCCTTTGCTTTTTCGAAACATTTTGCTTTGTTCAAAAACACGAAGAATGGACTTCCAGGAATTTGATCCTTTTTTTTTCTCTCCTTTCTTTTCTAAATTAAAAATATATATATATATATTAAAAATAAAAAATTATAATAATAATAAATGAAGTTTCTGGTTTTTATTTTAGGAGATTTATTTACTCTCACGTTTTCACCCGAATTTAAATCTTTAATTGTGAATAACATTTTATCATTGTTTTTATTTATGATAGGTAAAAACTTTTTACCTATCTATAAATAATATTTTTTTGTTATTGTTTTTCTAGAAATTAATTGGGGTTAAATAATAAACCACGTAGAGACTCAAATTATGCAAATTAATTAATCAATCGATTATTATTATTATTTTTTTTTTTTTTTGAAAGGGTTATTTTCATTTTTAGGAAGGAAATTAAATTTACAATAATATAGTATATTGTAAATTGAATATACGATGTTGAATTTAAAATTAAATTAATTTTTTGAAAGGTTATTTTAAAAATAACCTTTCAAAAGATTAATTGAATTTAACACCGTGCACTGCACATATATCAAATAAAAATGAGTTGTTTTTTATTTTATCTTTAAAAAAATTTTAATCAATTTTTAACAAGGAAATTAAGTTTACAAAGCTGTGTCCGGTGTCAAATTTTAATGTTTCCTTTTTTTAAAATACCGTCACACCTCTGTTTCCAGTGGCATCGACCTCTGGACCATTAAGATATCTATTAATAGCGTGATCCTAGGAAGCCGTACCCCACAGGCAGCACCTGTCACATGGTCTAAAAAGGGCAGTGCCAAAAGGGGAAGCCGAAGGGGTTCATGGACCTTTTGCATTGGCCACTGCATGAGCTTCAGTTTGTGCGTGGCTCCCCCACATCAAAAAGACGTTGTGTTTATCCGGTCTGGTAGGAGGCCAGGAAAATACTTACATTACTGAGAAATGTTTAATGTTTTATTTTCTTATTTCACGCCTGCTTTATTCACCGCGGGAGAAAGGGTCGAAATTTTCAAAGGCAATATTAAAGTCTGACACCGAAATTAAAAGTCAGGTCCGTTTTTGCGTAGACATATGTTGCGTAAGTTGAGCCATCTCGTTAAAAAAAGAAAAAAAAAGTGAGAGAGAGAAAAAGGTACTAATGCAGAATAGCACGCAAGAGATTGTGTATAAAACAAATTACATTTCACGGAAATATACGAAACCTCTGAGGGTTAGGCTACTTCGGTAGTTTCCGTAATCTAATGCTATTCATACGTAAAATTCTAATGATTTTATCTCTTGTGCGCTATTCTGCATTTGTAACAAAATTATAATTTAATTTTGGGATAGAATGATGATCATAATTCTACAAAATGATACCAAATTTACTGAAATTGGACGATTCAAAGAAAAAAAAAATGATTTCAAGGTTTACCACCCTCCTCCCAAATCCAGACCCCCCTCCTTCCGTGTCTGGTATAGTGGTAAAATGTTGTTGTTTTTTTTTTGGGGGGTGTACCATAGGAAAATACCAAGGAGCGAGGGGTGATGCAATTCTCTCCTAGCCATAAAAAGGAAACCTAAAATGCCTTTGCTGGTGTTTCTAAATAAAACACTGCCCAGTTTATTACCTGTTTTTAGACGATTTGTATTTTAAAAAATAAATAAATAAAATACTGTCTCTTCATGTGCGACGGTTTAATTATTTATCCTTATCTACCTCTACAAATTTTATCGACGGACTATCCTCTGAGCATCTGGAATCTGTCTGCCTGTTATAAGGGCACTTAATGCCTCAATTCGGACACAGCCACTTCCACTTCATCTCGCTATCTCTATCATCTGAGAGAGAGAGAGAGAGAGAGAGAGAGAGAGAGAGAGAGAGAGAGAGAGAGAGAGAGAGAGAGAGAGAGAGAGAGAGAGAGAGAACTTCCATTAGTTTTTGGTTTTAATAATTATTTCCACAAATTACGTATGCACTGTACACGTTAAAATTATTTAAAGTGCACACAGACTTTATGGACGGTAAGTCATGTAATTGTTTTACCCCATTAAAAATATTTAGGGGTGACAAGACTTTTTAACCATCCTGTACATTAATCTACGAGGCGGTGTAATTATCTTTAAAAAATGTAGGGGTGACAAAACTTTCGGACCATATTGTACATTCATCTACAGAGTGGTCCGAAAGTCTTGTCACCCCTACATATTGTTTTAAATCTTTTTAAAATATATTTTTTTATAAATTTAAATAGATCACTAAATAGGCCTGGGCCTATTCTAGTAGCGACCAGGTTTGAATTCAGAGTTTTTCTTCTCCTAGTCTGGTTGCTTAACCAAGGTTAAAGAGCCCAGTCTGCCCTACTATTTACACATAGCTGGAGGGAGAATAGTTAGATTCATAACTTTCATTTATCTTTCATTATTTTTTGTTTTAATAATGTTATGTAATTATTTTACCTCTAAAAATACATGGGGTGACAAGACTTTCAGACCACCATGTTGATCGACACTCTCTGACTAGTAACAATACATAAGATAAAAATAGTTATATCAGAAGAGAGTAAACTGTAAAATGTACTAGGATCTTTACCACGTACCCCACGTGTACGGGTTAGGCACAAGGCCCTATTAATGTGGGACCACCCACAAGCCGAGACTCATTGGTGGCGGGTGCAAAAAATGCGTTGATCCCGTCGGCATTCTCCCTCAAGGGGGCGCCTCAGGCACTGAGCAATAAACCCAGTTCTGCCTCTTTAAATCAAGGGGACAGGTGTTGCTTGGGGGAAGGGGCTCCCTGGGATCAACGAAACCGGAGTAGATATGTTGACTATGTACTATTTTCCCCTGAAAATAAAAACCGCCCTGTCGGCGGGGCTTAGCATACGCTGACTTTATCCTCTGCAGAGGGGAATGGCATCTCCCAAAAGGGTGTCCTGGATAAGACCCAAAACTACATCTAATGGCAAGGCTCCAGTTCTGGAGATATTATAGCTGAGAAGTACTCCGTCATTGTTATGACTCCCAGTTCCACTCTAACTGTAAATTGTTTGTATTAAGAATAGTGACTATTCTTAATACAAATAATTTACTATCATCGGATATCAAGTATTACTTAAAAGTAACTAATAATAATCCTTATGTAAACAATTATAGGTTCAAGCAACTTGAAGCTATAATTATTTACTAAGGATTATTATTAGTTACTTGAAGCCTTAAAGAAAGGAAGAAAAAGGACATGCTACACGGAAAAAATATAAGAAAGTAGTAGGGGAAAGATAGAGAGATGGTTCAGCTCGCGGAAGTGATAACGCTACTATTTCAATCGAACATGATGAAAAGATGAAAGAAAGAAAAAAAAAAAAGAGTGAAAAAGAGTTAGATCCAGATTAATTATTATACTTTCTACATATTGAACTATTTGCAATAGATAGCTCTTAAGTAAATATATCAAACGTTATAATTAAATCATCATGGTATTACAAAGATCTCCCACCAGGTTAGGATGTGACACAAGATCTTTTTAAAGTGGGAAGCTACGCACAAACAGAAGCTCGTGATGGCTAGTCAGAAGAAAAAGAAAAATGCGTGGATCCCTTCGGATCATGCTGTTAATTTGTCCATACTTAAAACCATAGGTACCACCAATTTTCCCTGTGAAATTTTACCCCCCACCCATATTTAACGCAATTAAACTTGCATAAAGGTTAATATTATCTTGACAATTTTTTGTCCATTCAAAAGATGAAACATTAAACAAACTCCTGATGATTTAAAAAAAAGATTTTCAGCTTAGGGAAATAATGAAAATTATAAACGAAAAACAATGTTTACATTTTTTACGCCGTTAAGTCAATTGAAATTTAACGTAGCCAAAAACAAGTTATGACTAGAGGCTTTTTAAAAAAAAGAATTCTATGAAAAATCAATTAATGGTCCAATTTTCACGAAAATTTCCATACTTTTGGTTTTAAAAACCAAAATTATGATCTTATAATTAAATTATCAAACTGTGGTATATCCACAGGTCCTGCTAGTAAACATATTATAAACAAACTTATTAAAACTTTTTTGTTGTACCGAGGTATGTTTTTTAAAAACATAGGTCACCTTAAAAAGAAAGACGAACTTCTTAACCAAGCCAAGAGCCCTTCTACAGTACGGTTAGTCTAGTTTTAATAGTAAATTCCGTGGTAGACCTGTCGTCACTATACACAGCCACTTACCTTTCTTTCTCTCTCTCTCTCTCTCTCTCCCCCCCTCTCTCTCTCTCTCTCTCTCTTTATTTCTCTTTTTCTCTCTCTTTCTTTCTCTCTTTCTTGTGTTTATCTGATACATCCTCTTTCACATTTCAGTAATAAACTGAAGGAGGAAGAGGAAGAGGCACTCCTCTGCGTTAAGAAAGATAAAGCGGGGGGTTGAGAGAATTAGGTAGAAATATATAGAGAGGGTGATGGCCCACGCCAAGAAAAGTTTGTTTTAAAGGAAGGTAGTCCTTCAGGGAAAAAAGAAAAAGAAAAAAAGTCTTTATAATTATTGACTTATTCCGTGTCAAACAAGCAAAGGGGAAGAAAGGACACCGTACATACATCTTTGAAAAAGGAAAAAAAATTAATATTCCAAGGTCTTATTTTTCGAGTTCTTGAGGCTAAAATTTGTAGAAGAAAAGGAATCAAAGTTTTTTTGGTAAGTAAATATTTTCAAAAAAAAAGAAGAAAAAAAAAAAAAAAAGTAATTTAAACTTTATTTTTAGCTCTAATTAAAATATTTGGCTTTTTTTACTTTTAAAACAATTTTTAAAAAGTTTTAAGAAAGTTTTTACTACGATTGAAACTTTATATTTTTACTTAGTCTAGATATTCTTAGATCTAAATGTGATTTCTTAAAAAAAAGAAGCTTCCTTTTTTGAAAGTTGTTGTTATGGTGTGTGGTAACGAGTCTTATCAGCCCGGCATTTTAAATAGGACAAGAATATGAAGCCTATTTATTTTTAGTTCTTCTTCACGACCACTTGGTTAAGTTTTCTATAATTGAAGTAATGGGTACTAATTATAACCGATTAGTTAGATTTAGCTATAAAAACTTTTAAAAGTTTTTAAATGTCATATCCATTTCGTGTGTGTGTGTGTGTGTGTGTGTGTTAATCAGAAGAAACCATGTGTATTTTTTCCCCAACTTCCTGTTATTTATTTATTTATATAAATATATATTCTTAACTAAGTCGATGTAATTCCTAAATATTATTTAGTTTACCTAAGGAATTACATCGACTTTAAGCTTAGGGTAGGGTCCTGATGAAATCATTTGGATTTGAAACCATGGTAGACCCTTAACTTTTTTCCACTATTATTATTATTATTATTATTATTATTTATTTATTTATTTATTTATTTAATTATCTATTTATTTATATTATTCGTTGTCTTTTTCTTTCTTTCTTTCCCGTTTTTTACTTGCAAGAAAGTTAACTATAAAACGTGAAGGTTTTCTTAAACAAATAATAAAGTACATTACACTTACTTAGATCGAAGAATAATTTTGATATTTCGGGCTATTGTCCTCATCTTCGTTTATCAACACAACGTCCAGGCCACATCATACACAATATACTTTATATACACAATAAAGATGAGAGCAATAGTCCGAAATACCAAAATTATTCACATTAAGCCTCATCTCATAAATAATAGAGAGAAGAACTTAGTTTCTTTTTAAAAATAGTATTTGAATTCTTTTCTCTCAGCTAAGATCTTATTTTAAATTTAATATGGTTAATTCTTGTATCATACCATTTCCTGGAAACTTTTAAGTTTAATAAATAAATTAATTAATAAATAAATATATATGAATAAAAACGATATTTCATATTTCGTGACACTTGCCCCTAACCACAAATAATAAACACATTTAGATAGTTATTTAGTAAACTTAAATTTCTTGTGGCTCAAGGCCGGAAGAAATGGAGGGGGGGGGAGTGCCCACAGTGAGAAACGTGCTCATTAACAATGGTCTGCCAATAATATAGCTCGACAAAAAATTTTGTAGTAATTAATAAAACTTTTATTCGGTGTTTCAAGTTTGAATTTCACGTGAACAAGGGACATCACCATTTATGGTATTTTCTTGGACCAAGATAAAAAAAAATGTGATTCCGATAGAATGTGCGATTCTTCCAGGTTTATATTATATATATATATATATATATATATATATATATATATATATAAAGGAATATTAATATCTTTTTCAGCTAGATATATTAAGTCTGAGACCTGTCAGCTGTTCCTTATATTCAAAACATTAATCTTATTTCCACTGAATATTTATTTTGAAAATTGGATGAACAGTGGAAAGAAAATAATATTTTCTTTCCACAGTTCATCCAATTTTACCTTAAAAGAATCCAGAGATGGGTCATTCCATAAATCTACAACTGTTAATAAAATAATTTTTTCTTACACTTGTTTTGTAAAAGATTTTTTGAAAGTTTTAATTCATGACCCCCTGGTATGGATTTTTTTAGCAATGTTCAATAGATTCAAAATTTGTTGAATAAAATCCATGGATTACTTCTATATACTAGTTAAGTATACTCATGGATTTTATTCTACAGTTTTTATAGACTTCAATCATTTGTAATTTGGTGTACTTATATTTGTATTATTCTAAACATTAATACATTTTTAAAAAGTGTCTTTAGTTTTCATCGAAAAGTTTAAGGAGGGCGTTTCCTCAATATGTTACTCATCAAATACTGACCGAATATTTTTGTTGCTAAAAACAAAACAAAAAATCCCCCCCGAAAAAATGAAGGTATGTGTTTACTTTTGCTGTAACAGTTTTTCAGCTAAGCGATGAAAAAATCGTGAAGGAAAGACGTTCACAGGAGGAAGCAGCAAGCACATTACAATTAAAAGTGCGAAATTAATGATTACAATAATAATTTCTTACTTAAATTATACCTTAGCTTAGCCGCACACACACACACACAAACGTAAGGTGCCCTTTTTTGTAAAACTTTTTATTCTATAGATGAGCATAATTTCCATTAGATATTCGGAGTTTTCCAGGGTTTAAGATAAGAGTGGAAAATATAAACAAAATGGGTTTTTACTAGGCATAACCCAATTTGTTGAAAAATCCGTGTTTTTACAAAATAAATTTAACTTTTCAATATTATTTATTTTGTCAATCATTGATTTTTTGACCAGTATTAAAAAAAAAATTTAAATTGTTCAAAAAAAAAAAAAAAAAAAAACTAACAAAATTGTTTTAATATAGTTAATATTAGATACCACCATTTTCCCTGTGAAATTTACCCCCCCCCCTATATTTAACAGAATGAAACTTGCATAAAAGTTAATATCTTGAAAATTTTGTGTCCATTTAAAAGAGGAAACATTAAAAAAAAAATTCAGCTTACGGAAATAATGAAGTATTTAAGTATTAATGTAGTTGAATATTATATTGAATTAAAAGAATAATGAAATTAAATAACTAAAAAAAGATTACTTATTTTTACTTTATTCTAAGTGATTTCAATATAAAATTATACTTAGGATTGCTTTTAATACATTGGAGAATAAAACAACAATATTAGAAATCAATAACACCAAGTAATTATTTATAAACACGGTTTTGTTAAAACCAGTATGCAAATTATTCACACCATACACTATGTAAACATTTATTTCTTAATGATATATAAGGATATTAAACACATTAATAATATGGGCTGTTTTGAGGCAAATCTATCTCAGCTAGACCTTAATAGAGACATTGTTAATAAATAAGATGCTAATTAAGATTAGATAATGATTATTTAATCACTATTGAGAATATAACATAAATAACTAAGGGAATTGTGACGTCGGTGGTGATGTAGTTTCGGTTACAGACTCACAATTCCATTATAGGATTTATTTATGTAGGAAGCGCATGGTGTAATGGTTAAAGTCATGGGAAATGGATTCGTCACCCGAGTTCAAATCCTGGATGTGGTAATTGCATTTCACTTTGCGCTAATACCCTTGGGAAAGGTATGAACCCTACTCTCCCTCCAGCTAGGGCTAAATAGTAGGGCAGACTGGGCTCTTTAACCTTGGTTAGGCAACCAGTCTAGGAGAAAGAAAACTCTGAATTCAAACCTGTTGAACTCCGCTTAAGAAACTGACCTTGTGTCACATCCTGCTCGTGCGGAGGGGTTGGTAAATATATATAGAATTTATTTATTCATCTATTTATTTTTTCAACCATTGTTTTTTTTTGACAAGTATTAAAAAAGAATTTAATTTAAAAAAGAATTAGATAAAAAGTTTTTTTTTTTTGTTTTTACTGTTGAGTCAAATATAAGTGTTTTTTATTATTATTATTATTATTATTATTAATTACAGTTGCCTCTGTCCCATAATATTAGGTACATTTTATAACAGTCGGTAGAGCTTTCAACTAGAAACCACAGGGTTTCTAGTTCGATACCGGTCCTCGCCAACTCAGCGTATGAGTAGCACAGGGATCTGTGCGGTAAAGTAAGGAGCTGATGGTAGGTGTGGCGCTCCACCCCAGACACAAAAAAGCAATCTCCTTGGTTTAGTGCTAGTGAAAAGGGGATAGGCTCCCTCACTGATTGGCTGATACCAACTTTAGGCCACCCCGACTACTTCTTTTTTTTTTTTATAGACTAAATGTAAAAACATATTATGGGACATAGGTAATCTTACTAGTAATCTTAGGTATTACTTGTGAAACTAAAGAGAGACTTTGTTGGTTATTTTAAAATTGCAAATCGTCGTCAAAATTAAAACGAAAAATTTGGCTTGGGCATAGATTTTAATGAATTTAATTATTACTAAGGACACGATTTATGTTATTTTTTTACTTAAATTTTAACCGTTAGTTGTGTTTTTAACCGTTTTTCATTCGATGTTATTTTCCTACAGAGGGTCTCAAGAGAACTAATTTTTAAGGGAGATAAATATTTTCCGAGAATTTATTAACATAAAAAACATGGATTATTACACTTTTGGTCATCCATACTTAAGAAAATCACTCGTCGCCTGTAATATTGAAATAGAAAGTACGTTTTTGTTTGTACATGTTTATTAATTCTGACTAGTCTTATCATTCATCTGTTTTATTTTATCGATTTTTTTCCTTAAACACAACTAACGGTTAAAATTTAAGTTAAAAATAACATAAATCGTGTCCTTAGTAATTTAAATTCTTCACTTTACTGCACAGATCACTGTGCTACTCATACACTGAATTGGCGAGGGCCGGTATTGAACCTGTAACCTTGTGGTTCCTAGGTGGATGCTCTACCAACTGAGCTAAACTGGCCCTTTGACTGAGCTAATGAGATTATATACAAACCCAGAAGTGTGGGGCACCCAGTGAGAATCAAACTCATTAGTATTGGCCTGCAAGTCTAGCTGATTAACTATTAACACCACATAAGGTGCACTATATATTATCATTAGGGGCAGCAGCTGTAGCCATTTTAGTCCACTACTGGACCAAGATACCCCCCCCCGATGACCTTGATCCCCCCCCCCCGACCCACCGGCAAACTCCATTAACACATCTCCTCTACTCTTCATCTTCTGTCAGATCTTTTCCTGCTAAGCACCCGCCACCCACCACACACACACAAACACAGGATCCCATACAAAACTGATGCTAATTTCAAATAGCAGTAGATATTTTTATAAAAAGTTTTTAAATAATAATAAAATATATGTATATAAAGTTGTCGGGGTGGCCTAAAGTCGGGATCAACTGGACAGTGAGGTAGTCCAATGATGCTGAAAGCTTTTTGATTTAGTGCATCCTGGGACACACATGTTTACTTTGAAGGAGTCCCCGGGAAAATTTATGGGTCCCAACTAAAGCCATCTAACTCCTACCTTGTAACCTATCCTATGTAATTCATTTCTAAGAAACTATTGAAATGTATTCACAGTTAGCTTGAAATGATGAGGGAAGAAAAAAGAAAAACATTGGGATGCATGGATATGATTTTACTGCATCCTTTTAGATTTTTGTGTGTCCGGGATGCAGGACGCGTACCTATCAGCATCTCTGGAGTCTATCCCCTTTTCATTAGCGCTAGACCAAGATGATTGTTTTGGCATCTGAGGTGGAGTACCACACCTACCATCAGCTCACCACTTTATAGCATAGATTGAATTACCCAAAGTGTACTAATCATGTGCTGAATTGGCAAGGGCTGGTATTGAACCTGGAAGCTGGGGGTTCCTGGGCGAATGCTCTACCGACTAAGGTAAACTGGCATCTTGGATGTTGATAATAATATAGTATGTTATATTTATAAGTAAAGAGTACTAAATATCACCGCCCTGTTGGGCGTGAAGTGGAGTATTGCAAGTCATGGACTGCTCAACCACCTGGGTCTATCCTTAAGCATCATGGATCGCCACCTACGGCCAACAGGTGGCCTCATTGGGGAAGTTTTACCCCTCTGCAGAGGTGCAGTCGGTGCATTCTAACGTCATGGATATCTTGGGACATTAGAATGCACCGACTGCACCTCTGCAGAGGGGTAAGACTCCCCCAATGGGGCCACTTGTTGGCCATGGGTGGCGACCCATGATGCTTAAGGATAGAACCCAGGTGGATGAGCAGTCCATGACTTGCAATACTCCACTTTGGTCCTTACTTAGGCTAGATGGGCGGTTGGAGAGGCCCCTCCGATCAATCGGCTGGTCATGTCAAGCCCTAGCACCTATATGATTGCTCCAACCCTATTACCCTTATGGCAAGCCCCAAACCCTTTTTATCATATGGGTGCTAGAAGGCGGTGGCTGAGGGTCTTTGTGTTCTGGGTGGGAATGACGTAAAACTATCTGATGGTGAGGTTCCACTTCTGGATTTTTGGGGAATGTGGAGCACCCCTTCATCACCATTGCTCCCTGGTCTACTCTGACCCGGAGTGGTAGTACCTGTTAGGGTCCCATCTATGGGTTAAATAGAAAAATGTGTTCATAAAAAAAGATGAGTATCCATTAAGAATTACTTTATTTCAAAACTTTATTGGCATTAAATGACCCACTGAGGTTGATATGCCGTAAATCAAACCAAACCAAACTAAATATCATTGATATAGCATGTATATCTAAATTAGGGTAGTCAAATTATTAGATAGGAATACTTGATATCATATTACTGTATACAAAGAAGTGCTTTAAGAATTACACAAGAAATATTAATAGGAACAAGATTTCACGACTTAGCTACCCTAACTTATATACTATTTCTCTGAATTTTTGAGATACGGCTTGATAATTTGTATTATTTGTATTATCGACTATTGTCCTCATCTTCATTGTTATCTGTACAACGTTTCAGCCGATATGCTCTCCGGCCTTCGTCAGGTATTTCTTGTAGAATTTGGGAGCCTTCTTTTTGAATTCGGGAACCATCTTGTCGAAATCGGGAGCCATCACGGAACTTTGAACCTAACCCTTTATTCAATCTATGGGGTGTATACTGTTCTCATTCTGATAACAAATGTTAAGCTGTGTTGATTATTATTCTATGCTACTGTTGCCCTTGACCAGGATTGAAACTCATTCTGTTCACATATATATATCAGAACAAATTGAGCAACTGCTAGGACCACTTCAGTTCGAGTATTCTTCTGATGATTTTTCATCCCGAAATATTAAGAATAAAATGACAGGTTAACAAACAACATCATAGTTACCTTCTTTTTTCTTTATACTTGCATTGTGATAGCCTTCAAAACCAACCAACAAACCAATATAAACACAATGCTCCAAGTAAATTACAAAACCCTTATATATATATATATATATATATATATATATATATATATGTATCCACAAAGTCTGGGTACATTAACATATACTTTTAAAACAAAACAATTTTGCTGTCTTATCATTGTGAATCTTGCATCAACTAACCATTGTGACCTGTTTCACTGGTAAGTCATCTTTTCCGCAAAGACCATAGATAGATAGATATGAACAGACCAATATATATATATATATATATATATATCTCATTCTGTCCACATCTATCTATCTTCAAATTCATTCTATCTGAAGTCATTCCACACCATCAAAAGATGGCGACTTTTTGTAACCTATTTTTGTCTGTAAAATGAGTTCTAGAGCTTCCTTACTCTTAGAAATTGGTTTTTGGTCCAAGGAATCCCAAACAATGCTATCAAAAAGTCTTGGGTCGATTCTGAATTTTTTCTGAGATGATAGGGAGTTACTTTTCAATCATCCTGTATATAAAATTCAGTGTAAATGGTGAATTCATAATTTGGAAGAGGTTTTCAGGGTTGACAATTTGTATTAGTCAGACATTCTGTTATTCTCTTATTGTCACCAAGAGTTATTTTATTGGTTGGAAGAATTCTTTTTTGGTGGGGGTGGGGGGTGGTGATCCCACATCCTAACAAAACTTCCTTTGTTTAGAAATTCATGTCTTATAAATCACAGACCCACAAAAATACGTTTTGTTTAACTGGAACATTCCATTTTTCAGATTGTTTTTACTGTTTACGAGTCAGAATTTTTATTGTTTCAAGGCTAGTTTAACCCCCCACCCCCAACCCTGTAGAATAAACAGCATACTTACCCCTAGGTTGTTACTAGTGTCCAGTGGTGAGGTTCCAATTCTGGCGCTCTGGGGAGTGTGGAGCACCCCTTCAATACCATTGCTCCCAGGTCCACTCTGACTCGGAGTGGTAGCACCTGTTAGGGTCCCAACTATGGGTTAAATAGAAAATTTGTTTATAAAAAAAAATGAGTTTAAAAAGTTTTCTTCCAAACTATCACTATGAATCTTTCAAAACTTAGCTGGCTTTAAATGACCCCCTGAGGTTGATATGCCACAAAACAAACAACAACTAATATAAAAAAAAAAAAAAAAAAAACAAAAGAGAACGTAATCAAATATGTTCTGTACCAACTGCCTGAACTGAACAAAATTTTCAGAATATATGGATGAAAGTGTCCACCTTTAAAACCAGCAGCCAATGAGATCCAGGAAGTGAACTTGATCCAAATACACAAATGGAATAGTCCAACCTGCTATTTAAATCACCTACCAAGTTTGGATTTTCAGAACATATTCACTTTGCAACACATCTGGATACTAATTGCTACATGAATTTCTACACAACCCCAAAGATGTGTATGTTGAAACCAAAGTCCAAAACAAATCAACACCACTTTGGGTCAAATTTCCAACTTGGTGTTTATGCTGGTGTTTAGAGGGAGACATATTTTGTTTTCTTTACACACAATGGGGATCTTGAGTGGTAAATTTCAAGGCCAACGAATTGGTCACCCATGAAACTCTTGAACTTTCTCGACGTTTCACTTTTGATTTATTTTTGGAGTGGGTTCAGTAAATTGTTATATCTTTAAAATAAGACAATTTAACTTGCTTTTTTATTTATTTACTTTTATTTATAGTTATTTATTCATTCATTTATTTATATACTAGCAGCAGCTACCGGTGTCACCTGGGTAGAGGGGATTTTTTTAAGTTACTCTTGCAGATCATTATTACTGAATCGTGAGTTGAATCCTCGGATGCCCCTTAAACCCCTATGCAAAAAATAGACCTTGCATTGATCCAGCTACTCTGAAAAGAAATGTTAATGTCTACTATCTAAAATATTAAATGAAAAAAAAAAATCCATGCTGTTATCATTTAAATTTTATTTTTTAATCATCTTCACGAATATAAATCAAATCTTCATTATTTTTGCTCAAAAACCAAGACCTGGTGATATTTAATGTGTGTGTGTGTGTGTATATATATATATATATATACATTTTCGTTGATTGTTTTATTTTCGAAGTTTCCTCCGGACATACATATACACACAACTGCCCTTTATATATGTATAGATGGAGAAAATGTAGAACAAACACAGGATGTTACAATGGATGGAAATATATTAGTTGTAGTATCAATGTTTGAACATTTCAGTTTATAAAGATAACCTTCTTCAGGACAATGAAATTAGTCAAGGAGAGAAAAAAAGATTCATGTAGTTAAAAAGATGATGGATGTTTTGAGTGCGTTGAGTTTGGAAAATGTGCAGAAAAGATTTGTTAATGTTTGTTGATTAGTGTTCATAATTGAATGTTGATGACGTGATTGATACGTGTTAAAGGGAAAAATCACAATAAAATAGGAACATGTGAATTTGAAAATCCAAGACGTGAATGGCCCACGAGGAAATGTTGAAAAGGTGATGTATTCCATATAAATGTTTAAAAATGAGAGAAGTATTAATTGTTTAGCTGTTTAATATATATATATATATATATATATATATATATATATAAAGTTTGTAGAAAAAACAACAAGATGTTAAAAGTTTTGCTGACAGAAATATCACAAGGCACAGAATGCTCTCGATCAGTACCGGAATTTTCAAATAATTTTAAAAATGCATATTTTATGTTAAAATAAAATAAATTTTATTTTTTAAAATTATAAGCATTTTATCATTAAAAAGCTGAAAAGAGTTTGCAGTAAAAGTGTATAAAAAACTCTTTTGAGCTTTTTTTAATGATAAAAATGCTTATAATTTTAAAAAAAAAAATTTATTTATTTTTAACATAAAATACGCATTTTAAAAATTATTGAAAATTCCGGTACTGATCGAGAGCGTTCTGTGCCGTGATTAATGATATATTTATTTCGTTTTTCCGTTTACAATGTTGCTTTGATAAAGACCTCTTCATATGGTCGAAACAGATTTCTGTCAGCAAAACTTTTAACATCTTGTTGTTTTTTCTGCAAACTTTCTACACATATTGTCGGATTCATATCCATTTTACCATTCATATATATATACTATGTTGTGTTGTTTTTGCTATGGTCGGGGGTTTGTAGTTTTGTATCTATTAATGATTGATTTACCTAGATGTGAAGATATGTTAAAGAAGCCAGGTCTATAATTAACAGTGTCTATGTTACTTATAGCACTGGCTTCAAAAATCTGCCTTAATCTTTTATTGTGGATGTAAGCTAACATGGATGCACTATTGAAATCGAAGTTGTGTTTTGTGTTTAATATATGCTGGAAGGGACAATCATTGTGGTCGGCTAATTTAATGTTGTGTTTATGTTTATATATCTTGTATCGGTTAAGTTTTAGATCATATTATGTCTTTTGCTTAAGGGTTGAGCAAATATGTATGATCACATTGTACCTTCATTAAATACACCAATCTCAGTATTATGGGACCGCCCTGTCGGCTGGGGCGTTAGAATGCACCAACTGCACCTCTGCAGAGGGGTAAGACTCCCCCAATGGGGCCACCTGTTGGCCATGGGTGGTGACCCGTGATGCTTAAGGATAGAACCCTGGTGGATGAGCAGTTCATGACATGCAATACCACTTTGGCCCTATCTTGGGCTAGACGGGCGGTTGGAGAGGCCCCCTCCGATCAATCGGCTGGTCACGTCAAGCCCTAGCATCTATATGATTTTCCCAACCCTATTGCTCTTATGGCAAGCCCCAACCCCTTTTTATCATATGGGTGCTAGAAGGCGGTGGCTGTGGGTCTACATGTCCTGGGAATGACGTTAAACTCTATCTGATGGTGAGGTTCCAGTTTTGGAGGTTTGGGGAATGTGGAGCACCCCTTCATCACCATTGCTCTCTGGTCCACTCTGACCCGGAGTGGTAGTACCTGTTAGGGTCCCATCTATGGGTTAAATAGAAAAATGTATTTATAAAAAAATTGTATTATCCATTAAGAATTGATTTATTTCAAAACTTTATTGGCATTAAATGACCCACTGAGGTTGATATGCCGTAAAACAAAACAAACCAAACCAAACCAAACCGTATTATGGGAGTACAAAGAATGTGATTTCCTAACCTCTAGGCATAAAATAACCCTAGACAGGTTGACATGCTGTTAGAATTAAGGATCATAACCTTATTATTGTAACCAGTCTAGGAGAAGGAAAACTCGAAATTCAAACCAGCTGTACTGTGTTTACAAATTGAACTTGTCTCATATTCAGCCTTTGGTTTTAAGGGGTAGGTAAATATCTACATTCACATTGTAAAGTAAAAATAAAGTCATCGGGCGGCCTAATGTCGGTATCAGCCAATCAGCGAGGGAGTCTATCCCCTTTTCACTAGCGCTAGACCAAGGAGATTGTTTTTTGCGTCTGAGGTGGAGCGCCACACCTACCATCAGCTCCTTACTTTACCGCACGGATCCCTGTGCTACTCATACACTGAGTTGGCGAGGACCGGGATCGAAGTAGGAACCTTGTGGTTCCTAGCTGAACGCTCTACCGACTGAGCTAACCCGGCCCCAGTCTTGGTATCATGTCCAATGCTGATAGTAACTGTCTGTTGAAATAGGCTAGAAATAGATTTAAAAAAAAAAATAAATTAATAAATAAATAAATATTGTTGTCATTAAACCCAAATTTTTTAGTGTCAGATCTGCATGTCAAATTTTGTGTGACTAAGAATGTCATGACGAAAGCGGTTGACACATTTTTCCGATTAGTGGGTTATAAACACAATAGGCCGAGATTTGTTGAGAATGATATCCAAATTAAAACCATATTTCTTTTTTTGTTCATTATTTCTTCTTTTCTTTTGTTCTTCTTTTCTTTTTTGTTCTTCTTTTGATAAGCTTTTCAAACTGATCATTCAGGGAATGAAAATTATTTAATGCAAAACATTTGGGCAGAATAAAAAGGGAATGTTTTAAATGGCCTCATGCCAATGAACAGGTTTGAAAAAACATTTTTTTTTTTTTTTTTAATTAAAAAATAAAAATAAATGTGTTGTGTTTGGCTTTTTGACATTTAAAAAAAAAAAAGAAAAAAGAAAAGAAAGAAAAATGCCTTTCTTATATATATGTTATTTTTTCGAACATCTCAGAAATTCTCTGTATTTCAACCAATTTGATTTAAAACACCAAAAGATTTACTTGGATGAATGCCGCTATTTCTTTGTATACTAAAAAATTTTTTGTAGTTTTTCTATTATTGTTATTTTATTTTATTTTGTATTTAAAATAATAATAGAGTGCATGTATGCATGGATAAACTCCTGGCCGAAACACGTGTCAGTAAAATAAAATAAGATAAAATAAATCCTATTTATCCATTCAAACAAATTTGAAAAAACATTTTTTTTTCAAATTAAAAATAAAAATAAATGTGTTGTGTTTGGCTTTTCTCCATTAAGAAAGAAAAAAAAAGAAAGAAATGCCTTTCTTATATATATATAAGTTCTTTTTTTTAACCTCTCAGAAATTCTCCGTATTTCAACCGATTTCATTTAAAACAAAAAAGGATTTACTCTGATGAAGGCCGTTATTTCTTTGTATACTAAAAAGAAAAAAGTTTTTTTTTGTAGTTTTTCTATTATTGTTACTTTATTTTAATTTGTATTTAAAATAATAATAGAGTACATGTGTACATGGATAAACTCCTGGCTGAAACAAGTGTCAGTAAAATAAAATAAAATAAATCCTATTTTCCATTCAACATTTCTTTCCTTTATTTCAAACAATATATATATTTTTTTTTTTTCACGGTGTGGTGACCCGTAGATCTCGAGAGATCATCCATCTGCGCTCCCCAAATACTTTCAGTCATCTTGCCTCGGCTTGTCACTGATTCCAGTATTCGGGAAAGGAGAGCATGTTAGCGTGTTGCACAAGCGCACAACATGTCACCATGTGCAGATATTTCTACATCCGTGAGTGACTGAGTAGCCCTGGGTAGGACTGCCCACCCAGATATCTGGAAGGAGCAAATATCAAGCTGGTCGGTAGCCTGCGGCTGGTGGCTGTTCACATTAATAGAATGAAAGCAAGAAAACATTACAACAAACCTGGGCTACAATCTCCCGGGGCCCTGACAATAAACTGAGCTGTGGCAAAGAACCCCTTGATATGGGGCAGACATCTTGAGCCTGCGGAAGTTCGCTTCAGCGAGGAGGACCAATTGACAGAGGTGGGGTCCGGGTACACTTTTTATAAGCAGCCTCATGGTAGCTGTATGGAACTGAGGTAAGGCAGCTCGAGCACCCCATCCTAAAGTGGCCTCTGCGTATGCGGCACATGACACAGCATGGAAACGTCTCTTACATCTGGGACTGACCACATGTTTGACCTGTGTGGCAGGGCCTGCCTGTCGAGGGCTGGGATTCTCGATCACATACGGTCGCATGCGATTGGAAACCTAGAAAGAGGTTCATGTGTGACAGGAAAGAAAGAAACTTGAATCGGACACTCGGCGTGCTCACATCTGACCTTTTTTTTTTCCCCCGGTGTGGTGGACCCGTAGATCTCGTCAGATTATCACCTGCGTTCCCCAAAGTCTCTCAGTCATCATGCCTCGGCTTGTCACTGATACTTGACTTTGGGGAAGGAGAGGATGCGGTGCGTGTCGCACAAGCGCACAACATGTAAAACAAAACACGTGCAGATATTTCTACAAGTCTCAGAGCTATGGAGGAACGGTGAGTTGTGTAGGCCTGACGGGTTAGCAACATGCCTCGGCGAGGTTGCGGGTGAATAACAGCCCCTTGGTTAACACTGTTCACCCAGCCATTTGAGGAGTGTCTAGAAAAGATAACCTAAACAAATGCCGGATCAGCTATCAAGCTGGACAGAAACCATCGCTTCGACGGATGTCCACATTAGCTGGGCTGAAAACAAAACACTACAACACAAAATAACGCTAACAATAGCCTCCTGGAATGTCTGGACACCTCCCGATCTTGAGAGTTTGGGAAACTACATACTAGTATTGTGACAGGGGAGCATTTCGATATGGGGCCGACATCGATGCACTTGCAGAAATCAGTTTCAGCTATAAGGACCAATTGACAGAAGGGGGTGGGCTGGATACACATCCTCATGGAAAGACAGGCTGATGATAGCTGTAAGAAGTATGAGGTAAGTTGACTAGAGCCCTCCTTTCTGAAGCAACACATGACGGACACCATGCAAACATTTCCTACATTGAACTCTGACCTGTGTGGCAGGGCCTGTATGTCGAGGGTCTCACATGTGTGACAGGGTACATAATTAAAAAAAAAAAAAAAAAAAAAAGCTGGACCCGTGGGCCATCTGCGCACTCACAACTGCTCTCAACTGAACTACTTGTAGAAATGGCCTTATTCTGTCAAAAAGCGGCAATCACCATATATATATATATATATATATATATATATATATGGTTGAGTTAGCTCAGTTGGTAGAGCGTTTGACTAGAAACCACAAGGTTCTTGGTTCGATACTGGCCCTCGCCAATTCGGTGTAATGAGTAGCACAGGGATCTGTGCAGTAAAGTGAGGAGCTGATGGTAGGTGTGACAGTCTGTCTCAGAAAAAATAATCTCCTTGGTCTAGTGCTAGTGAAAAGGGAATAGACTACCTTGCTGATTGGCTGATACCGACTTTAGGCCACCCCGATAACTTTCCTTTTACTTTATATATATATATATATATATATATATATATAAAATTTAGAATGAATGGAGAATGAATGTGAAAAGTATTAGCATATGAAGGTGTACAATGCTAAAATAGCAGAGGGAATTGTGACATGTATAGTGATATAGTTTCGGTTACAGACAGATAAATCCACAATCTCCATTATAATAAAATATTGAACTCAAAATTAAATCTATTTTTCATGGGTACTTGCAATTATCAGACGGTCAAAATGTTCAGATCTAAATAACCCCCCCCCAAAAAAAAAAAAACAAAAAAAACGGTGACTTGTTTAGCGTTTATATAACGTTAATATAAACACTAAACAGGCCACTGTTTTTTAAAATCTTAACATTTTGACCATCTGATGATTGTAAGTAAGCATGAAATTTTAGTTACAAGATATTAAATCCATAATATTTAATATTTGATTTTTTATATATATATATATATATATATATATATGAGATGTTGATAGGTACACGTACAGTGTCACCGACGCATAAAAATCTAAAAGGACACATAAAAATTGTATCCATGCATCCCAGTGTTTTTTTTTTCTTCCCCCACCATTTCCAGTTTACTGTAAATACATTTCAATATTTTCTTGGAAATGAATTACACTGTATGGTGTACAAAGTAGGAGTTAGACAGCTTTAGTTGTTCATAAATGAAAACCCTATATCTATTAAGAAACTTTAGTTGGGATCCATCAAATTTCCTGGGGACTTATTCAAATCAAATCTATGTGTCCCAGGATGCACTAAATTAAAAAGCTATCAGCATCAGTGTGTAATATATATATATATATATATATATATATGAAGGAAGGCGCGTGGGCTAGTGGTTAGAGTCGTGGAAGATGGACTTGTCGATTTGAGTTCAATTCCTAGACGAACCTGTTGGCATTTCACATAGCACTAATACCCTTGGTAAAGGTATGAATCCATATATTCTCCCTCCAGCTATGGGTTAAATAGTAGAGCAGACTGGGTCCTTCAGCCTTGGGTAGGTAACCAGTCTAGGAGAGGGATAACTGGATTCAAAATTCCTGAGGTCGGTCTTTGATTGGGTTTGTGGCAACCTTTGATGCACTAATTCTTTCCTATCGACTGTGCCAAAAAGTGTGGATGGTCCAACACAAGCCTTCACCACTATAAACAAATCACTGTGTGGGTGTTCATTGTATGAACCCTCATGCATCGAAATCGACGAGAGAATCCATAATAATATATATATATATATATATATATATATATATTAACATCACTATTCTCTATTGCTGTGGAATTTTTTTTTTTTTTTTTTTTTTTTTGACCATTTCAAAAATTCTCCGTATTTTGACCGCTTTAATTTCAAACTCCAAACATTTTACTCTGACGAAGGCCGTTATTCTTTGTATGTTTAAAGATTTTTTAGTTTTCTATTATTATTATTTTATTTTATAATTAAAATAATAATAAATAGAATACATGTGTATACATGAACAAACTCCTGGCCAAAACATGTGTTAGTAAAATAGAATCTATTTTATCCATTCAGCATTTTCTTTCCTTTGTTTATTTTTCCTTTCAACATATATATATATATATATATATATATATATTTTAGTGCATCCTGGGACACATATTTACTTTGAATGAAAATTTATGGGTCGCAACTAAAGCCACCTAACTCCTACCTATTAAATAACCCGGAAAGAGTTGAAATACTTTAAAACACCCAACCAACAATATTCTTTGCAAAATAAAATTAAAAAAAAATACTTATTGTGGCATTGAATAGCTCAATAACAGTTGATATGCCCCAAAATCACACAACCCAACCCAAACCGTTGAACTGCATCTAATGGTGAAGTTCCAATTTTGGAAATAGTAAATATATATATATATATATATATATATATATATTAACAATGGAAAGGAGTAACCTACTCGAGTTTCATCGATTGATTCTTCAGGGTTACATTAGTTAAATTAATTGAGTTTTCGATTAATCTTAGATGGTATAATACATGTCCGTTGGAATGGGATTTATCCTTAGTAGACGAATGCTTATTTATATTTTCAAAGATTGAGAACCGTTTTTGTTTATTGGATTAAAAATTTGGATTAATTTATGGGAATTATTTTTTCAATTACTATTTAATGAAAGGTAGATTATGGGGCGTATTAATACGCCCCATAATCTTTCCATTGTTAAAATAAATTTATGCTCTACATTGTATTGAGCACTTTGTATTTGTTTTTGCTCAATCTTAACCTCTGGATACTGTGCGCTTCCAACGATCGTACTCATACCCACCGGTAAGTTACTACTTATACATTAACATATATATATATATATATAATATTGAATACCCAACAAGAATGAATAAAACAAAATGTCTTTAGCATCAGATAACCCAACAAGGATTGACATGCCTTAAAATCTAACAAACACCCCAAAATTGAATACCCATCAAGAATAAATAAAACAAAAAGTCTTCAGTATAAAATAACCCAACAAGGGTTAATATGCCATAAAGTCCAATGAGCCCAAGCCAAGCCAACCCAACCCCTGGTGACAGTGATGGGACAGGTGCTTTGCTTCAGTGCTTCTTATCTTGTTCCAGTGTTGCCCGCCTGAGCTCTCATTTTCCGAGGTGTCCATTACCTTTCCTGTGATAGCCATCCATTTACGATGCACAGTCAGCAACTTTGATTTTCACGGATCAGGGACAGCTTTACCGACGTTTGGTAGAGAGGGGTAGTGAGGGGTTGACAAACAAACAAATTATCACCGGTTGTTTCACTGTTGCTGCCCTCAGTTTAATTTCTAGGAGGGGCGGGTCGAGTCTTCGACTCTGTTTATTATGAAGTTCCAGAAGAAAAAAAAAGAAAGAAAAAAAGGTAAATAAAAGAAAGTTAACGCAAGAAAATTTGTCTCCGCAACAAAAGATAAAACAAGTATAAAATATAAAACTTTAGATCTATTGTAAAAGTTGTCTTACTTGATTCGCTTGATAGAATTAGTAGGCTACCTTATAACCTAGTCAGCCTACTATCATTGTTTACGTCCTTTGATAAGTGTGATATGGCTTTATTTTTGCCTCAAATTCGTATCAGCAACTTTATAAATGGAGTAGGAGTTGACCCAGAGTCTTTTTGCTTCTTTTTTTTTCTTTGCCATTCCGGGTCAGAGTGGATCTAGAAGCTCATTAAATGGGGTATTAGTGAGAGCCAGTCTTTTTTTTCTCTTTTTCTTGCCACTCCGGGTCAGAGTGGATCTAGAAGCTCATTAAATGGAGTATTAGTGAGACCCAGTCCTTTTTTTTTCTTTTTCTTTTTTTAGCCACTCCGGGTCAGAGTGGATCTAGAAGCTCATTAAATGGGATATTAGTGAGACACAGTCTTTTTTTTCTTTTTCTTTCTTGCCACTCCGGGTCAGAGTGAATCTAGAAGCTCCTTAAATGGGGTATTAGTGAGACCCAGTCCATTTTTTTTCTTTTTCTTGCCACTCCGGGTCAGAGTGGATCTAGAAGCTCATTAAATGGGATATTAGTTGACCCAGAGTAATTTTCTCTTTCTTGCCACTCCGGGTCAGAGTGAATCTAGAATTTCTTTTTTTTAAATCTCTTTAACCTAGAGCTTAAACCCTAACAGTTACCAACCCTGTTGTATGTGGCTTTATAATACATCAACTGCACCTCTGCAGAGGGGTAAGACCCCCTTCTCCCTAATGGGGCCACCTGGTGGTTGAGCAGACCATGCAACACTCCACTTTGGCGCTTACTTAATAAGACGGTTGGTCGGAGAGGCCCCCTATGATCAATCGGCTGTTCATGCCAAGCCCTAGCATCTATATGATTGTCCCAAGGAAGCGCATGGTGTCATGGTTAAAGTCATGGGGAAATGGACACGTCGCCCCGAGTTCAAATCCTGGACGTGGTAATTGCATTTCACTTAGCGCTAATACCCTTGGGAAAAGTATGAATCCTACTCTCCCTCCAGCTATAGGTAAAAAGTAGGGCAAACTGGGCTCTTTAACCTTGGTTAGGCAACCGGTCTAGGAGAAGGAAAACTCTGAATTCAAACCTGTTGAACTCCGCTTAAGAAATTGACCTTGTGTCGCATCCTGCTCGTGCGAAGGGGTTGGTAAATATATATTTGATTGTCCCAACCCTATTGCCCTTATGGCAACTCCCCCCAACCCTTTTTATCATATATGTGCTAGAAAATGGTGGCTGGGGGTTAGCATAAGGGTAATAGGGTTGGGATAGATCGGTTTAGTTATATATGGATTTGCCTAGGATCAGAGTGTAGTACCTGCGTACTATGTTTAAAATCCAATTTTTGTTCTTCATAAGTGTCATACCAGGGCTGAAAATAGCATTACACTACTTTGAGGTATCAGTTGTTTTCTCCTAGACTGGTGGCCCACCAAGACCAGAAAGCTGTGTTTTGCATCAGTTGTTGTGATTTTTAAGATATAGAGCGTGTGGTGAATGGTCACTTCTACTTATAAACTCGCCAATAAGCACGTGACCTGGGAAGGATTCCTATTGTCCAATCACTGGCAATTCTCAGCTGCTGATATTATTTATACTGACCTTTTCTGGCCAAACTAATCATTACTACTTGGATCTTCTTGGACGACGGAACGTAATATTATATCGCGGGACTTATTCACTTACCAAAGGATACTATACCACAGGACTTATTGACTTACTTACTTATTTACTTTAAGTTCTTTTACAACTGGCCAAGGATGGCGGCCAGATACTTAACAGTCCTTCTTCTAGACTGGTGGCCCACCAAGACCAGAAAGCTGTGTCTGCCTTTATTTTACACATAGTAAAGATTGAACTGTGAATGGAATTTGAACTATTCTTACAAGTTCCATTTTCTTTGCTAATTATCTTTACGCCTTCTGATTCCGCCCCAATAAAGTTGTTTATATATATATATATATATATATATATATATATATAACCCAAATTCAATGTAAACTTTATGCGTGTCCCAGATTATTTTTTGTTCATAGCGTAAAAAAAAAAAAAAAGCCAAAACACTGTGCATTTTTTTTTCCTCTTAGTAATAAAAATAAACAGAGATGACTAATGAACTCATTGGTTTGCCATTGTAAATGCGGTCCGTGATGATATTGGTACTTCTATTTAAGGAGGGAAGAATTCTAATCCGCATTTCATCGTTAACCACTGTCCATGATGATATTGGTACTTCTATTTAAGGAGGGAAGAATTCTAATCCACATTTCATCGTTAACCACTGTCCATGATTATATTGATGCTTCTATTAAGGCAGGAGTGAAAGATTCCAATTAAGTGTCTTTATGTCCTGGGTATGATGTTAAACTGCAAAAAGAAAAAGAGGAAGAAGAAGATAAACAAGTAGAAACATACAAATAATTGTGAAATTTGTTCCATTTTTCGTATTTTTTTTTTTTTTTTGTAAGTAATTTACGGATAGGGTTAGG
The DNA here is from genome assembly GCA_023376005.1 of Doryteuthis pealeii. Taxonomy (NCBI): domain Eukaryota; kingdom Metazoa; phylum Mollusca; class Cephalopoda; order Myopsida; family Loliginidae; genus Doryteuthis; species Doryteuthis pealeii. The sequence continues at coordinate 8,047,143 of CM042178.1, forward strand.
TTGAAATTAAGCTTTAATATTAGAATAAGAATAAGAGTAAGAAAAAGAAAATGAGGAAGAAGAAGAAAATAAACAAGTAGAAACATACAAAAAATTGAAGTTCCAATTCAGAGTAGTGGAGTACCCCTTCATCACTATGACCCGGAGTGGTAATACATGTTAGGGTCCCTTCTATGACTTAAATTGAAAAAAAGAGTTTTAAAAAAAAAAAGGATGTGTTTAAAAATAAAAAATAAAAAAAATAAAAATTGAATATCCATCAAATTTAAAAAAAAACCCGAAAACATCTTCGGTATAAAATAACTGAAAAGGTTGACATGCTGTTAAATGCAACCAAACCAACCACCCAAACTATCGCTACGAATCTATTTCAAAACTTTGTTGGCATTAAATGACCCACCAAGGTTGATGTGCCATAAAACAAAACAAATGAATAAACAAATTTTGCTAAGACTTGTCAGAGAGGCACCTTCCAATCAATCGGCTGGTCACATCAAGCGCTAGCACCTATATGATTGCCCCAATCCTATTGCCCTTATGGCAAGCCCCAACCCCTTTTTATCATATGGGTGCTAGAAGGCGATGGCTGCGGGTCTACACATCCTGGGAATGATGTTAAACTCTATCTGATGGTAAGGTTCCAGTTTTGGAGGTTTGGGGAATGTGGAGAACCCATTCATCACCATTGCTCCCTGGCCCACTCTGACCCGGAGTGGTAGTACCTGTTAGGGTCCAATCTATGGGTTGAATACAAAAACACAAGTTTATAAATAAAATTTGATTATCCATTAAGAATTAGTTTATTTCAAAACTTTGTGGCATTAAATGACCCACTGAGGTTGATATGCCATAAAAAACCAAACGAAACGAAACACTAAGACTTGTCCGCCTATATGAGAATTTGACTAAGAGATAAGATAGGTGTATTAATTATATAATAAGCTGAAAGTTACTTTCTAACTCTCCCCCTCTCTTCTTCCGCCTCCCCCCTTCCTCTTCTTCTGTCTCCCCCTTCTCCCCTCCTGTTTATACCTGAAGAGAAGGCTTTTTTGTCAAAATAAAGATCCATATCAAATTACCTTTATAGGCAGGTGTGTAGCGCATAGGCATATTCACTGGCACACATAACAACCTTGAAACTGAAGTTAGTCAGCCCAAAATATCCTGTCTCTTTTACACAGACCCCCCCTATCCCGCGCTTCGTGTTTGATGAAGATTCTGGTAAAATAACAATTGCTGTTATATGAAATAAACTTGAAGAGCGGAGTTCAAATCCTTATCCCTGTATTTTTATTTTTAAAATTCTTTAAAAACACTATTTTACTGAATTTTTGAGATGAGGCTTGATAATTTGGATTATTTAGACTATTGTCCTCATCTTTATTGTTATCTACACTATTTCTCTGAATTTTTGAGATGAGGCTTGATAATTTGGATTATTTGGATTATTCGGACTATTGTCCTCATCTTTATTGTTATCTGCACTATTTCTCTGAATTTTTGAGATGAGGCTGATAATTTGTATTATTTGGATTATTCGGACTATTGTCCTCATCTTTATTGTTATCTACACTATTTCTCTGAATTTTTGAGATGAGGCTTGATAATTTGGATTATTTGGATTATTCAGACTATTGTCCTCATCTTTATTGTTATCTACACTATTTCTCTGAATTTTTGAGATGAGGCTTGATAATTTGGATTATTTGGATTATTTGGACTATTGTCCTCATCTTTATTGTTATCTGCACTATTTCTCTGAATTTTTCAGATGAGGCTTGATAATTTGGATTATTTGGACAATCCAGAGCGAATTTTGGGAACTTATAAAATTTAAAATCTTGTCTAGCCTAGAATATCTACCTATTCACTTATGTATGATTTTTTACCTAGACTCATATTGGGTGTTTTTTTTTGTTTTTTTGATAAAGGAGTTAGGTTATGTGTCCAATTGGACAATCCAGTATGAATTTTGGGAACTTATAAACCTAATGTCTTGTTTTACCTAGAATATTTAGCTCTATACATATGTATAATTTTTTTTACCTTGACTCATATAGTTTTTTTTTTTGTTGTTATACAGATAGCAATAAAGATGAGGACAATAGTCTGAATAATCCAAATACTATTTTAGTTAATTATTTGGTTTAATGGCATATCAACATTAGTGGGTTATTTAAAGCCAAACCTTGTTCTTTTTGTTGTGACGATAGACATTCACCTGATTCGAAGTGTCAGCATTGTCTTACGTGTCTGACTGCTATTTGCCAGATATATGCGCGGTATTGAACTTTAGTGTGGGTGGCGGTTGGTCTGAATCGTGGTGTGAAAGACCAAGCTACAATTTCAGGCAACTGGATGAAGGACGACTGCCTGCTTTATTAACACAGTATGCAACAAAGGTTGGGAGAGACTATTCCGATTCATCACAAGTGAGACACTTATGGAATATGGTAATGTGGATTGCTGTAATATTGTTGCAGGTGGAAAAACTTTGTCAGCAGATCTTTGCAGTTGGGAAATCAATTACCTGAATTATTTTTTTTTTTTATAATTCATTTCTATTTCTCTGAATTTTTGAGATGAGGCTTGATGATTAGTATTATCTGCATTATTTGGACTATTTTTCTCATCTTCATTGTTATTTGTACAACGTTTCGGCTAATGTTCCCTCTGGCCTTCTTTAGGTATTTCTTGTTGGACTCGGGGAACCTTCTTTTTGAACTAGGGAACCTTCTTGTTGTAATTGGGAGACATCACAGAACTTTGAGCCTCACCCTTTATTCAGTCCATGGGGGTATCCACTAGGCCATGTGTCCAATTGGAGTTAGGTTAAGACAGTTTTAAGTGACATCTCTGGACTGCAGGTTCAATCCTGGCCAGGGGCAGCAGTAGCATAGAATAATAATTAACAAAGCTTAATGCCTCTACCCCAGCTATAGTTAGCGGAATGAGAAAAGGATACCCCCGTGGACTGAATAAAGGGTTAGGTTCATAGTTCCGTGATGGCTCCCGATTATGACAAGAAGGTTCCTGGGTCTGACAAGAAATACCTGAAGAAGGCTGGAGGGTACATCGGACGAAAAGTTGTACAGATAACAATGAAGATGAGGATAATAGATAATACTAATTTATTTTTAAATATATGATTTGTTTAGAAATTAAAGTAAAGTCGACAAGTGAGGGAGTCTATCCCCTTTTCACTAGTTCTAGACCAGGGATACTGTTTTTGCATCTAAGGTGGAGTGCCACACCTACCCACTTTACTGCACTGATCCCTGTGCTACTCAGGCTCTGAGTTGGTGAGGGCCGGTATTGAACCCAAAACCTTGTTGTTCCGAGTCGGATGCTCTACCAACTGAACTAAACTGGCCCTATGTGTATTTGTTATGTACCCCTTTCTCATTGGGTACCCCATTCTCGTTGGGTACATAAATGAGTTCTTATGATAGAGTGAGTGAGTGGACCAACATAGAGAGAGTGACAAAGCGTGCTGGGCCCATAACCTTTTGTTGGGAATTCATTAACTTAATCCCACAGAAAAAAGAGACATGCTTTTTTTCTCTCTGGCAAGCGCAGTTAGTCATTGAGATATATTCCAATTGAGATACCTTCCATTGTATTAACGAGGCAACACATTATGACTGCTTTTCATAACACGAGGTAGACAGACAGACAGATAGATAGATAGATAGTCGTTTAACTTACTTGGTTGTTCTTCGTCTCGTCACCATGTTGGATCTTTACTTCTCTTTCTACTTCGGCCATGATGTGATCGCTTAGTCTTCTTTACTTGTTCGTATCTTCATTGGGTCTTCTAAGTAAGGGCATGCGTAATTAATTAACAAGGCTTATTGCTTTGATCAAAGGTTTTATTTGCCCATTTACTAACACATTGTGCGGAGTGAGCCAGCCTGCGTCACATCATTGCTGGAACTGAAAACCTACTATTCAAATCACGTGACATGTGAGATTCCCGCTTTTACCAATGTCTGGTGTTTTTCCATGGAAACCTACTCGCCTACATGCTGATTTGAAAGCCTTATTCTACAGGTGCTTGCCAATAATCTATACTGCCCATTGATTATGCAACATATTGAAAAATCGGTAAAAATAGTTTTTCATTATATCATATATGGTTAAAGTGAGACAGATTGAGTTTGAACACCGATTGCCAGTATACAAAAATGGCAAACCTCCAGTTAGTATAAATTGAGGTACTGTACTGTTAGAGTGAAGGACTTCAGCCATAGCTTGGCTGGTACAATCTTGGTTTAAAGCGATTCTATTATTGTTCTAGGCAAGACTGTATGTTACAATGCCATATACCCTCGTTGGGTATATACACAATAGTTCTTATGATAGAGAGAGAGAGTACCAGAGAGAGATATAGACAGATAGATATAAATTTCTTGCTTGTCTTCGCCTAGTCGCCATTTCCTTCTCTCTATTTCGGCCATTTGTGTGATTGTCTAAGTTCTTGCTTTTAGTCTTCTCTTGTTGGTTATTCATTTTCTAACTAAGGGTAGGCGTAATTAATTAATTAAACTTATGACTTTCTAAAGTTTTATTTGCAACTCATCGCGCGAAGCTGACAGCCGGGATGGAACACATCTGTCCTATCCAGGGTCTGGCTGTCAACTGCCTTAACTAAGTCAAAATCATGTGACGTGTGAGATTTTAACTGTCCAGAATATTCGTCTCTTCTTCTTTCTACCTCGGCTATGATCGTCTACGTCTAGTCTGTTTTCTCTTTACCTGTTGCTTCTTTCTTCTCTTGCTGGTTATTCATTTTCTAACTAAGGGCAGGCTTAATTAATTAACAAAACTTATGGCTTTTTAAAGTTTTATTTGCCCTTTCCTAACCCATCACGTGGAGTGAGTCCAGCCAAAGTAGGACACGTCTGTCCTACATCACATTCTAGCTGGAACTGACTAACTAACTAAATCTCACATGACTTGCAATATTCTTGCTTTTAGGGCCAGTAACCATCACTGGTATTTTCCATTCCCTCAGAGCTCTTGCTACAGGGCTTGTCAAAAGTCCAACGCCACAATACAATTATGTAACATGTGGTGTTATGGATAATTAATATTTTTCGGTTGTCTTACTTTCTGTTTAATGTATTAATTGAATGAAATTAATGAAATACTTATTTTTATATCCCAAGATGTTAGGAATAACAAAATATAACAAAACAGTTAGATATATTTTTAAGACACAATGATATTCGTTTTTATTTCTTCACCGACCAGAAATACAGCAGGATGGGTTTGGATAAACAATTAACTATCAACAAGTTATGTGTTCATCAATCAGCCATGTTGTTGTCTGATACTACACTTTTTTCAGTGAAGAGTCAATAGTTTGTTAGGGGAGATAACTCTTCCATAACATTCATGCTTTTATTAAATTATCTTTTTGTCTTTTTTTTTATGAGAGTTACAAATTGTGTATTGTAAAAAAAAAACTTACATTATATATTGTACTAATGATACTTATTTTTTCTTTGTAGGTAAGTGATGTGTTTTTCTATTACAAGTTCAAATTTGGTAAGATTATTTTAATCATTTTTAAAAACTTTTATAAAACTTTATTCTTTTTGTTGCTTTTGTTATTACCACAGTGTTTTGGTTGATACATTCTACAGCTTTCTTCAAATGTAAAATACCATATACAACACTCCACTTTGGTCCTTACTAGACGGGTGGCTGGAGAGGCCCTTTTGATCAATTGGCTTGTCACATCAAGCCCTAGCACTTATATGATGGTCCCAACCCTATTGCCCTTATGGGAAGCCCCAACCCTTTTTATCGTATGTGCTAGAAGGCGATGACTAAGGGTCATAATGTCCTGGGAATAATGTTACACTCTATCTGATGAAGAAGGTCCAGTTCTGGAGGTTTGGCAAATGTGGAGCACTCCTTTATCACCATTGCTCCCTGGTTCACTCTGACCCAGAGTGGTAGTACCTGTTAGGGTCCCATCTATAGGTTAAATTGAAAATTAGTTTATAAAAGGATAAAAATTTAGTTTAAATTTTCTACCAAACTATTGCTACTAATCTTTTGAAACTTTCTCTGCATTAAATGATCCACTGAGGTTTGATGTGGCATAAAACAAACAAAATACCATATGTAAAATTTCAGTTGAAGTGAAATACATATACTTTTATTAAGTTATCTTTTTACTTCTCTGAATGTTTGAGATGAGGCTTGATGATTAGTATTATTTGTGTTATTCGGACTATTGTCCCCATCTTTATTGTTATTTGTACAACGTTTTGGCCGATATGCCCTCCGGCCTTCTTCAGGAATAAATAAAGGGTTAGGTTCAAAGTTCCATGATGGCTCCCGATTACGACAAGAAAGTTCCTGTGTTTGAAAAGAAGGTTCCCGAGTCTGACAAGAAATACCTGAAGAAGGCCGGAGGGCATATCGACCGAAACGTTGTACAAATAACAATGAAGATTGGGACAATAGTCCGAATTACGCAGATAATACTAGTTATCTTTTTGTTTTCATTTTTATGTACATGTAAGCATTACAAATAATATATATATATATATATGTGTGTGTGTATGATTGGCACTATTATACTTGAAGATGTGGTAGTAATCCGATGTACAGTGTTATTAGAAGAGTGCTCAATATCTGTGATAGTGTTAATGACTGATGACTGCTACACAGCAAGAAACCAATGGTAGCAAACTTGTTCGAATGTAAATAAATATAAACTATAATATTTATTTATCTATCTCTCAACATAAACGTTCATGAGTGGGAGAGAATAGCTACAAATCGTGCAGTATGGAGAAAACTTGTCTATCATAGCTGCAAGGGGTTTGAGGTAAAACGGCTGGAACACTCCATCCTGAAGCAGTCCCTACGCAAATGGCTCATGACGAACGTCATGGACACATTTCCTACATTTAAGCCGGACTATATATGTGATGCGTCTGGCAGGGCCTGCCTGACAAAGGCTGGGTTTCTTAGTCATGTACGGTCACACATGAGAGGAAACCGGGGAAGAGGTTCATATGTATAACAAGTGAATAAAAACAAAGCTGAACGCCTGGGCACCGCGCAATCACTGCCGAACTTATAGAAATTGCCTTATTCTGTGAAGAAGTGGCAATCACCATATATATATATATATATATATATATATATATATATATATATATATATATAGGTTCTTTTGGCTTGGTAAAGCAACCAGTCTAGGAGAAGGAAAATGAATTAAAACCGTTGTACTCTGCTTAAAAATTGACCTTGTGTTGCATCCTACCCATAGTGGATGTACATACATAAGAGTTAGGATATCAATATTAAAAATACTAGCCAAATATTGCCCGAGAAGGGGAATTAAATAAATAAAATAAAACGTTTAATATGACGGTTAAATCATTTTACTATGAAAATGCATTGGAAAATGATTTTATTATGAAAATGCATTGGAAAATGATTTTATTATGAAAATGCATTGGACAATGATTTTTACTATGAAAATGCATTGGACAATGATTTTTACTATGAAAATGCATTGGAAAATGATTTTACTATGAAAATGCATTAGAAAATGATTTTACTATGAAAATGCATTGGAAAATGATTTTACTATGAAAATGCATTGGACAATGATTTTACTATGAACATGCATTGGAAAATCATTTTTACTATGAAAATGTATTGGAAAGTCAGTTTACTATGAAAATGGATTAGTGTCATAGAGTACCTAAATAATGAGAATGGAATTGTTTCTTTTTCCTCTAAATAATGTCTGATGAAACCTCAGAAGAGAGAAACAATAAGATCTCTCACAGGGCTTATTAATTCCACCTTGCAATTGCTAATTACTCTGTTCACCTTATATCTTTGCTTAGTAAACCTTTTTCCCTATCCTTAATACTCATTGTTTCTTCCTATAATTAGGGTATTTGCCTCTCATCCCACTTATGAGGGCGTGGCACAAGGACAATTTTTATGTGGGGCCCACCAACAAGCTGAAGTTCATAGGTGGTAAGCACAAAAAATGCATTGATCCCGTCAGCATTCCTCCTCAAGGGGGCACCTCAGGCACTGGGCAATAAACCCAACCTTGCCCCTTTAAATCAATTTTCCTATTATTAGGGTTCCGGGTTCGATACTGGCCTTTACCAACTCGGACGCAAAAAACAATGTCTTTGGTCTAGTGTTAGTGAAAAGGAGATAGACTCTCTCACTGTCTGGCTGATACTGACATTAGGCCACCCCCATAAACTTTGCTTAGTTTATTTCTCTGTTAACTCTGATAATTGCTAATTACTCTGTTCACCTTGTATCTTTGCATCTTTACTATGAAAATGCATTGGAAAATGATTTTACTATGAAAATGCATTGGAAAATGATTTTACTATGAAAATGCATTGGAAAATGATTTTACTATGAAAATGCATTAGTGTTATAGAGTACCTAAATAATGAGAATGAAATTGTTTCTTTTTCTTCTAAATAATGTCTGATGAAACTTCAGAAGAGAGAAACCATGAGATCTCTCACAGGGCTTATTAATTCCACCTAGCAATTGCTAATTACTCTGTTCACCTTATATCTTTGCTTATTAAACCTTTTCCCCTATCCTTAATACTCATTGTGTTTCTTCCTATTATTTCTCTATTAACTCTGATACACAAATTACAACACTTTATTTAAGTAGTGTAGTTTTTTTTTTTTTTTAAAAGTTTATTTTTACTTTGAGTAAATTTTAAAAGATAGTTGAGATTTCTTTTTTTGAATTTTTTTTATAAATAGTTACTCTTCAAAGATCGTATTTCTAATGATAAAGACTTTGTAATTTAACTTCATCTCGTAAAGATAAAAGTCAAGACCAAATAGACAAGACTCATAAATATTTTTAGTTTCTATGATTTCAAGTTGTTGTTGTTGCTGTTGCTGTTCTAAAAGTATTAGTCATTGTTTGTATCTACCAAACACTAAAAGTTTGTCATTCCATAAACTGCCTACACGCAAGTATAAAGATAGAAAAAAAAGAGAAAAGAAAAGAAATTGTCCTAGTGCCAAAAACTCACTGCACCTATTGTAATTAGTTCAGGTTAAAAGCCGCTCTTTTGGCAGGGGCTGTAGAATACACCGACTGCACCTCTGCAGAGGGGTACTCCCCAATAGGGCCACATGTTGGCTGTGGGTGGTGACCTGTGATGATTAAGAATATTATATATATATATATATATATATAATATACATATACATATATATATATATATATATATGTGTGTGTGTGTGTGTGTGTGTGTGAATAAAAAAGGCCTTAAATACCATGGGTATCGTGGTTATGGACCATTTCCACTCATGAGTATCTATGGTCCACGAGCTTCTTCAGACCATGTATATCTTTTATTTTATGGTATTTAAGGCCTTTTTATTCACAAATAACTTTGCTCTGTTTACAATAATTAAACATTGAGCTCTCATAAGAAAACCTGAACTCTACAACAAAATACTGGTAGAGAATAGGACCAGCCTAGAATCACCTTGTACCAAGAAACTTGGTACCACACCAAAATATATATATATATTTTTGTGATATGGCTATTTTCAGCCGACAATATTTGGGAGAATATGTGTTTAAATGAAGTCGAACCTAATTATGAAAGTTAATTAATTAATAATTAATTAATTAGGCGGGATTACCTATTTAAATTTTAAGGCTAAACAAATCGAGAAAAATCAATCTCTGTATGTACATTTCGGCCTATTAGGCCTCATCTATAGCTCTGCTGATGAGGCCTAATAGGCCGAAATGTACATACAGAGATTGATTTTTCTCGATTTGTTTAGCCTTAAAATTTAAATGGGTAATCCCGCCTTATTAATTAATTAACTTTCATAATTAGGTCCGACTTCATTTAAACACATATTCTCCCATATATATATATATATATATATATATATATATATATGAATGAGAGAGAGAGATGCTGATAGGTACGTGTACTGTGTCACTGCACATAAAAATCATATCTGTGCATCCCATTGTTTTTCTTTTTCTTCTCCCACCATTTCGAGTTAACAATAAATACATTTCAATATTTTCTTGGAAATGAATTACGCTCTGTGGGGTACAAGGTAGAAGCTAGATGGCTTCAGTTGTTCCAAGATAAAAACTCATATCACTGTGTGTGTATATATATATATATATATATATATATATATATATATATATTACTAGCTAAAGTACCCGGTCCATGACCGGACTAAAATGAAATTTGGATCACCAGGGAGTGAGAGAGAAAGTGGAAGACAGTAGTTAGAGAGGGGGTAAGAGGAAAATAATTCTTGAAACTAAAATCATTGAGAATTTGTATATTTCAGGATTTGTATTTTCTGTTTTATAGTTTAAAATTATTTCATATTATTATACAACAAATTGAAAGTATTCGTTTGTATATTTGTTTGTTATTGTTTTAAATTTTTTGTACATGACAACAATTCACATTTAGTTCTTAATTGCATGTTGAGTTTAAAAAGAAGCTGAGAATCGAAAATTTAAATTCTTCGTATTGCAATATCTATTTTTGCTAAAACCTAAGATAGTATTATAGGGACCACCAATTGATCAGTTTAGGCCATCTTGAATAAAACGGAAATATTTTGTTATTATTTATAATTAATTGATTTTTCATAGAATTTTAAAAAACTCTTATCGTAACTTGTTTTTAGCTACGTTAATTTTCAGTTGATTTAACAGTGCAAAAATGAAAACATTGTTTTTCAATCATAATTTTCATTATTTCCGTAAGCTGAAAAAAAGTTAAAAATCATCAGGAGTTTATTTAATGTTTTTTCTTTCAAATGGAAAAAATTTTTTCAAGAAAATATTAATTTTTCTGCAAGTTTCATAGTGTTAAATATAGGGGGGGGGGTAAATTTCACAGGGTAAAATTGGTGGTACCTAGTATTTTAAAAACATTGTTTAAAAAACGTTTTGGTGGACCTGATTATCTGGACTCCCCCCCATCTATTTTTTTCCCTTCAGTTGATTATTATCGATTACACACCAATCTATCAGATTGAAAAAAAAAAATTCTTAAAAGTTCTTTATTATTTGAGTATTCACGGGTGCTCATTTCCTCGTATAAGTTTATAGTAAATTGATCCCCCATATCGGAACCGCTTGAACGGAACCCAAATTATTTATTTATTTTCCCATTAAACTACCCCCCCCCCTAACCCTACCCCCCCCCCCCCCCTAGTTAAAATTAAGTTTTATTACAAAATTTATATTAATTACAAAACATCAATTTTCATAAAAGTTCAAATGTCACCTATGAAATCTCTATTTAAACATGCCAATTTTTCAGAACTGAAAAGTTGCACTATAAACTCAGCAATGTTTATTGACTTCACAATAAAGAGTAAAATCATAAAATTAAAATTTAATTTGTAAGGCAAATTCTGAGGAATATTTTAAATTGTATTTTGAATAATAATTTAAATGTTGGTTGTTAGTTGTTTTGTTTTATCAACTTTTCGGGTAATTTACTAACGAATCATGTCATTTTGATAAACAAAGCGCTTACAATTTTTCGTACTTACATATAATTTTTTTTTTAAAATGTTCCAATAACTGGATATTGTCAGATAAACTTGAAATAAATTTCGTCTTACAAATAATTGACTACTTATCTCCAGTCGGGCCTTCGACTAAAGATAAAACACCGGATTTTGTCCATATTAGTAACCTTTGTTTTTTTTGTTTTTTTATCGTGGTTTGAGAAAATAATTAGTTAACGAACCAAAAGAAAAACAGTTTCTAAGGAAATTCGTCAATCTTATTGTTATTTTTAACCCTTTAAAACTCTAACAATAAAAATTAAATAAATAAATTAAAGAATTAAAAGTCATTTTATTCGAATGAAAATCTTAGTTTAATTTATACAAATATGTAACCGTACTTACGACGTAAACTGATTTTCATGATACTGTTATTTACGGATTAAAATATTTTTTTAATAATGTAACCGTAAAGCGTGCATTTTGATTTTCTACAATTTTTATGCATTACAAAAATTAAAATTAAAATGAGTGTACTGTACAATTTAAGAATATGGACAAACTCGCTGTAAAAAATAATTTAATCTATAAAAACACATACAAATTACATATTCAGAAAGACTAAGAGATTCCGAACTGCCGTATTCGTATTATCGCCTATACGTAGTATTTTTTTTTTTTTAACTCGCTGTAAAAAAAAAAAAAATCTATAAAAACACATACAAATTACATATTCAGAAAGACTATTTCATCTTATTACTAAAGATATAAATATTTTAAAGATTAAAATCCTAAATAGGTAAGAGATTCCGATCTGACTGTTATAGACTGCACTGCTTGTATCGCAATAATCATAGGCAGCGTGGCTATCCGAAGCCATTTTTTAATTTTTTAACTCGCTGTAAAAAATGATTCAATTAATAAAAACTCACACAAATTACATATTTTGAAAGAGTATTTTCTTATCTTTCTAACGATATAAAAATTATTAAAGACTGGACCATAAATAGGCCATAAATTCGGAGCTGAACGGCTTAGACTGCAAAATTAATTCATTAAAATCAAAACTTCGCTGCTGTTATCGCTTTAACAATAAGCAGGCAGAGACAATATTTTATTATCAGGAGGGGCTGATATACGGACAGTTCCGCAAATTGGGTGATTTTGGATTAATTAATCGATTAAATCCCTTAATCAGTAAAAATCAATAACCAAATTTGGAATTTTTCTTAGTTAGAACGATATCAATGTGTATGCAAGATTTTGAATCTGAGTGACCTCCCGTTTTTTTGTTATACGTCGACACGTACATACCAAAATCTCTGTTTTATATATAGATATTATATATATATATATATATATATATATAGCCTTGGGTAGGTAACCAGTCTAGGAGAGGGATAACTCTGAATACAAAATTCCTGAGGTCAGTCGTTGATTGGGTTTGTGGCAACTCTTGATGCACCAATTCTTTCCTCTCGACTGTGCCAAAAAGTGTGGATGGTCCAACACAAGCCTTCACCACTATAAACAAATCACTGTGTGGGTGTTCATTGTATGAAAATCTACGAGAGAGTCCAAAATATATGATATCAAGTGTTATTTTGATAGGATTCAACCAAAATTGAGAACTCAAACGTTCATATAAAGATTTGCGTATATATTTTTTACATATACAGAGTATTATAACTAAATGAATGGATTGGTTTTATTATCTCCTGGGATATTATGAATTAAAATGAAGTTTTTAAATAACACATGAAACAATTTTAATTGATTGAATTCAAACATTTAAACATGTTCTAGTAAGCCATCCAATTTTAAACACTTGTATCTGACTATGAAATCAGTAGCAACTAAATGTAGCACCACAGATTTTGTCTAATGAGGAGGGTAGCTAGATACCATGCAGAACCCGAAAAAAAGACCTCTAAGAGGGCGGAGGAAGTTCTTTTCTCAATGTCCATCTAGCACATTATTTCTAAAGTTCAACCCCTCATCATCGTGTAAACTTGGTAGTGTCAGAGCCATGACATCGGGAACTTATGTTCCTGGTAGGGTCACCCAAAGTGGATAGGTCTGGCCACCAGTTATATTAGGGCCACAACCCGGCCAAAGGGGCTCTGGCAAAAATCCAAAGGGTGTCTCTATCATCGTCAGGAATCAACTGCTTTTGGTGTACTTGTCACTGCATCCTCGGAAAATCTGCGGCAAACAAAGGCATCTCTTCCTCCAGATATGCATGCAGGGTTTGGGGACCACTTGTGAATTTCTTATTCCCTTGCCACAGGTGAATTTGTTGGATGGAACCAGCTATTTTTAACAAGAAAGTTTAGCTCAGTTAGTAAAGCGTCCACCTAGGAACCGCAAGTGCTGCATAATCTATGTGGTAGCATAGATTATTGACAACACTGTGTAGCGAGAATACAAGGAGCCCAAATGAAAAATTACAGACCATTGGGAAACTTTGACCTCAGAGGTGGGAAACCCGCAAATCACATGAGATCTAGTTAGGTTCTAAGTTGACAGCCAGATACCGGGTGAAACAGACGTGTTTCAGCTGGCTGTCATCTCCGCGCGATGAGTTAGTTACGAAAGGCAAATAAAGCTTTGAAAAGCAACAAATGTTGTTAATTAATTAAGCATGCCTTAGTTAGAAGCCCTGAGAAGAAAAATGAAACAGCAGGTACGTAGAGATGTAGACATCATGGCCAAGGAGAAGACTAGATGAAGTAGGATTCAACATGATGACCGGACGAGAACAGTAAGTTACATATCTGTCAATATCTCTGACGATACACTCTCTCTCTCTCTCTCTTTCTATCATAAGAACTCTAGCGTATATACCCAATGAGGGTATATGGCATATAGCGCAAGGTTCTGGGTTTGATACTGGCCCTTGCCAACTCAGCATACGAGTAGCACAGGGATATGTACTGTAAAGTTGAGAAGCTGATGGTTGGTGTGGCGTTTTGCCTCAGATGCTAAAAACCCAATCTGCTTGGTCTAGTGTTAGTGAAAAGGGGATAGACTCCCTCATTGTCTTGCTGATACTAACTTTAGGCCACCCCGATGTTCCATGGATCTGAAATCCCTTTTAATCCTCTTATTGAATGGATTAATGAGATAATACTATTCAAACAGATTTTTTGAAATATGAGATTTTCTTCCTTTTTCCCCCCCCTTTTTATATGTATATATATATATATATATATATATTATTGTGTGTGTGTTGTGTATAAGTATATATATATATATATATATATATATATATTTTTATATATATGTGTGTGTGTCATTGTATAAGTATATACATTGTGTGTTAGTGTATATATATATATTTATATATTGTGTGTATTGGTGTATGTGTGTGTATATATATATATATATATATATATATATATATATATATATATATATTTGTGTGTGTTGGTGTATGTGTGTGTATATCTCTCTCTCTATATATATATATTGTGTGTGTCTGTATAAGTATATATATATATATATACTGTGTGTGTGTTTGTATATGAATATTTGGTAAACAAAAACAGTCCTATTTCCCCGGCTGACAAAAAGTGATACATTGTCCACCATTGAAGGTTTTGTTTTTGATCAAGTTAAATTAAATGCTTTTTGTAATACGAGAGTAGACAAATAATATGTATATAAGAAAGAGAAAAAAAGACTGTATACTAAAATCACCCCCCCCCCCTTTAAGGGGTAAAACAATTGACCTTTTGACCCACAGCCTTTTGTCTTATCAACAAAGTTTCTTTTTCCCTGTTTGACCTCTACAGGTTCTGTACTCAGGGAGGACCACCCAGCAGGATGTGTGTGCGGGGTGGGGATGGGGGGATCAATTGTTTCTCTCTCTCTCTCTTTCTCTCTTCCTCCCCAGAAGCACCTGCTTTTTTCCAAAGTTTTTTTTAATAAAGTGGAAATATGTGTGTGTGGTGGTGGGGGGTGTCTCTCATTTGAATATTCAGGTAATTCTTTGAATTTGTACTTTTATTCTATTGTTGGGGGGGGGCGCTTTTGGGTCCTTGGGGGTGGGAAGATAAGTCCTTTATAATTAAGGGTAAATCAAGTGCAAGACTGATTGCTAGTCAAAAGGGCCCTTTGTTCTCTCATCTCAGAATGTTAATAATGATACATAGGTTTATATGCATATGTATATATATATTGTGTGTATATGTATGTATATATCATGTCTGTGTGTGGATATATTTATATGGTGTGTGGATATGTATATTTTGTGTGTTTTTTATATATATATATATATATAAACAAACACACCATATAGATATATATCCACACACACATATACAATATATATGCATATACACAGATTTTTACTTGTAACCTTATGAAAATATCATATCAATTCTGGTTAAACAATATATATTCATATTAGTTTTTTTGTGTCTACATTTAAATATGAGTTAATTTCTGTTATTTAGCAGCTGACTTGTGGATCTATATTTAATTATACATATTTTCTCCTCAAGGCAGAGGTTACATCTACTCTTAAAACTTTTAAGGGTGGAAGATCTTTTGATGATTTCCATTTAATTTGTGGAGTTAAGCCCCTATCCTTCAGACTTTAAAAATACCTTGATAGGACTGTTTTGTATTTTAGTAGATATATTTAGTGATATATATAAAACATTTTTAAAGAGCCTTTAACATTCAATAATGTGGTGACAGAATTTCTTTAAATGTCCTCCTTCCTCAGATCTTACCCACTGAGTTAAGTTTTCAGTTGAGGAAACAGGTAAAAAATGGCGAATGGTTTCTGTTTCTGTGATAGCATTTACCCTGGGTCAGTTGGGCCGGCTCTATCCAACAAATTCACCTGTGGTGAATTCCTGAAAGGAGTAAGAAGGGAAAAGGAAATTCACAGGTGGTCCCCAAACCCTGCGTGCATATTCTGGTCAGGGGAAGGTGATGCCTTTGTTTGCCACAGATTTGTGCCAGTGAAAGAATATTCTTAAACAGATGCATTGTCTTGATAAGTTGTTAATACACTGCTTTGAAACCAATGGTAACAATCAGACCTTAAATGTATTGTACTCTATGAGAAATATATATATATATATATATATATAAATATATATATATATATATACTTTTTTTTTTTTCTTGGTGGGGTACTAAGTTTCTTGGTAATTAGGATGAATTCTAG
>CM042178.1:8063982-8092903 GCA_023376005.1 Doryteuthis pealeii
ACACATATACAAGCGTGGGCTAAAAAGTTCAACTGTTGTTGATGACCTTTTTTTTTTTTTTTTTTACCAATGGGATCCAAGCATTGCAACACTAATGGAAGAAGTCTGAGGAACACAAGGGGGGATTATGTTTAAAAGACTTGCTTACATTCCATGGGAGTATCTTGGTCAGCTTATGAACTTTTCAGCCAACCCTCGTGTGTATATATATATATATATATATATATATATAGCCTTGGGTAGGTAACCAGTCTAGGATAGGGATAACTCTGAATTCAAAATTCCTGAGGTCGGTCGTTGATTGGGTTTGTGGCAACCCTTGATGCACCAATTCTTTCCTCTCGACTGTGCCAAAGAGTGTGGATGGTCCAACACAAGCCTTCACCACTATAAACAAATCACTGTGTGGGTGTTCATTGTATGAAAATCTACGAGAGAGTCCAAAATATATGATATCAAGTGTTATTTTGATAGGATTCAACCAAAATTGAGAACTCAAACGTTCATATAAAGATTTGCATATATATTTTTACATATACAGAGTATTATAACTAAATGAATGGATTAGTTTTATTATCTACTGGGATATTATGAATTAAAATGAAGTTTTTAAATAACACCTGAAACAATTTTAATTGATTGAATTCTAAACATTTAAACATGTTCTAGTAAGCCATCCAATTTTAAACACTTGTATCTGACTATGAAATCTGTAGCAACTAAATGTAGCACCACAGATTTTGTCTAGTGAGGAGGGTGGCTAGATACCATGCAGAACGAAAAAAAAGACCTCTAAAAGGCGAAGGAAGATCTTTTCTCAATGGCCATTTAGCACATTATTTCTAAAGTTCAACCCCTCATCATCGTGTAAACTTGGTAGTGTCAGAGGCATGCCATCAGGAACTTATGTTCCTGGTAAGGTCACCCAAAGTGGATAGGTCTGGCCACCAGTTATATTAGGGCCACAACCCGGCCAAAGGGGCTCTGGCGAAAATATATCATCATCAGGAATCAACTGCTTTTGGCATACTTGTCAGTGTGTCTATGGAATATCTGTGGCAAATAAAGGCATCTCTGACTGGATATTCCTCTGACCGGATATGTCTGGCCACCAGTTATATTAGGGCCACAACCCGGCCAAAGGGGCTTTGGCGAAAATCCAAAGGGTGTCTCTATCATTGTCAGGAATCAACTGCTTTTGGTGTACTTGTCACAGTGTTGTTAATTAATTAAGCATGCCTTAGTTAGAAGCCCTGAGAAGAAAGATGAAACAGCAAATACGTAGTATAGATGTAAATATCATGGCCGAGGAGAAGACTAGATGAAGTAGGATTCAACATGATGACCGGACGAGAACAGTAAGTAAGTTATGTATCTGTCAATATCTCTGATGATACACATTCTCTCACTCTCTCTCTATCATAAGAACTCTTGCGTATATACCCAACGAGGGTATATGGAATATAGCACAAGGTTCTGGGTTTGATACCGGCCCTTGCCAACTCAGTGTACGAGTAGCACAGGGATCTGTACTGTAAAGTTTGAGGAGCTGATGGTAGTCGTGTCGTTCCACCTCAGACACTAAAAACCCAATTTGCTTGGTCTAGTGTTAGTGAAAAGGGGATAGACTCCCTCGTTGCTGATACTAACTTTAGGCCACCCCGATGTTCCATGAATCTGAAATCCCTTTTAATCCTCTTATTGAGTGGATTAATGAGATAATACTATTCAAACAGATTTTTTGAAATATGAGATTTTCTTCCTTTTTTCCCCTCTTTTTATATGTGTGTGTATATATATATATATATATATATATATATATATATATATATAATATATATATATATATATATATATATATATTGTGTCTGTATAAGTATATATATATATATATTGTGTCTGTATAAGTATATATATATATATATTGTGTCTGTATAAGTATATATATATATATATATATTGTGTCTGTATAAGTATATATATATATATATATTGTGTCTGTATAAGTTATATATATATATATATATTGTGTCTGTATAAGTATATATATATATATAATATATTGTGTCTGTATAAGTATATATATATATATATATTGTGTCTGTGTTTGTATATGAATATTTGGTAAACAAAAACAGTCCTATTTCCCCGGCTGACAAAAAGTGATACATTGTCCACCATTGAAGGTTTTGTTTTTGATCAAGTTAAATTAAATGCTTTTTGTAATACGAGAGTTGACAAATAATATGTATATAAGAAAGAGAAAAAAAGGCTGTATACTAAAATCACCCCCCCCCCTTTTAAGGGGTAAAACAATTGACCTTTTGACCCACAGCCTTTTGTCTTATCAACCAAGTTTCTTTTTCCCTGTTTGACCTCTACAGGTTCTGTACTCAGGGAGGACCACCCAGCAGGATGTGTGTGTGGGGTGGGGATAGGTGGATCAATTGTTTCTCTCTCTCTCTCTCTTTCTCTCTTCCTCCCCAGAAGCACCTGCTTTTTTCCAAAGTTTTTTTTAATAAAGTGGAAATATGTGTGTGTGTGGTGGTGGTGGGTGTCTCTCATTTGAATATTCAGGTAATTCTTTGAATTTGTACTTTTACTGCATAGTTGGGGGGAGGGTCCTGGGGGGCCAAGATAAGTCCTTTATAATTAAGGGTATATCAAGTGCAAGACTGATTGCTAGTCAAAAGGGCCCTTTGTTCTCTCATCTCAGAATGTTAATAATGATACATGTATGTTTATAGGTGCATATGTATATATATATATTGTCTATGTTTGTGGATACATATTTATATGGTGGTTTTATATGTATATTTGTGTGTGTTTATATTTATATATATATATAAATATATATATATATATATATATAAACACACCATATAGATATATATCCACACACACACACATACACATGATATATACATACATATACACAAGACCCCGACAATATTGAATTACCAATTCTGCGCATAAATCTCTACTTGGAACTAAATGAAGAACAATGTGACCACCACTCAGGCCCCGACACTAACTCTTTTCATGACCGTCCCGAACAAAAATTATCAACCGTCCCGAATGGGGTTTGGACCGTCCCGAACAAAAATTATCAACCGTCCCAAATGGGGTTTGGTCTGTCCTGAAATCAAAATATTTTTGTTTAATTCATTAGCATCATCTATACTTGTCAGTCATCAGTAGCATAATAACATGTAATAAAACATTAAGAAAGCTGAAGCAGTGATAATTCTGGATATTTGGACAAAAAATCCATTTCCTAGTGTGTTTTGAGCTAAAAAAAAAAAAAAAAAAAAAAAAAAAAAATACTTTTTCACTTTAAGTTACCCTGAGTAGGGTTAGTAGTACATAATTCGGTCCTTTTAAACTATCTCCCTCCACCATTATTCATTACATGGCTTTGAGAATTGACCTGTGGTGCCATAGCCTCATTTTGAGGTCAGCATTCGGGCAATCACTGGACGGCCAATATTGGAATGTAGTACTAACTTTTAGGAAACATTTTTACCGTCCCAGGCAAACTGTCTCTGATGACGTATTGATCGTCCCAGATGTAATTTGTATCGTCCCTGGGATGAGGGGACAGCATTAATATCGAGCCCTGCTTGATAGGACCGTTTTTTTTTGTTTTTTTTTAGTAGATATATTTAGTGATATATACATACATACATATAACATTTTTAAAGACTCCTTAACATTCAATAAACTGGTGACATACAATTTCTTTAAATGTCCTCATCCTCAGATCTTAACCCAAGTTAAGTTTTCAGTTGAGGAAACAGCTAAAAAATGGCGAATGGTTTCTGTTTCTGTGATAGCATTTACCCTGGGTCGGTTGGGCCGGCTCTATCCAACAAATTCACCTGTGGTGAATTCCTGAAAGGAGTAAGAAGGGAAAAGGAAATTCACAAGTGGTCCCCAAACCCTGCGTGCATATTCTGGTCAGGGGAAGGTGATGCCTTTGTTTGCCACAGATTTTCCACAGACAAACGTGCCTGTGAAAGAATATTCTTAAACAGATGCATTGTCTTGATGATAAGTGGTTAATTCGCTGCTTTGAAACCAATGGTAACAATCACACCTTAAATGTATTGTACTCTATAAGAAATATATATATATATATATATATATATATATATATACTTTTTTTTCTTTGGTGGGGTACTAAGTTTCTTGGTATTAGGATGATTCTAAGCTGGTCCTTTTCTCCAAACAGTATATTGCTGCAGAGTTCAGGTCCCGTATGAGAGCTCAATGTTTAATTTTAATAAGCAGAGCAAAGTAATTTGTAAAGAAAAAAGCCTTAAATATCGGGGATTTACCGATTATGGTCCATTTCCACCTGTGGGTATCTGAGACCCTACGAGTTTCTTCAGATCACTTTCTTTATTCAAACTATATATATATATATATATATATATTATATATATATATATATATATATATATATATTATATATGAGAAGTAAACAAACAAACAATGTGTTTTGATATGGCTTTTTTAGCCGAAAATTTTGGGAGAATATGTGCTTAATTCAAGTCGTACCTAATTTTTGAAAATTAATTAATCAATAATTAATTATTAATTAATTTTCAAAAATTAGGTACGACTTCAATTAAGCACATATTCTCCCAATATATATATAATGCTTAGTAAATAACAAGTATAATAGGTAAATTTGAAGTTAAGCATTGACGAGCCTGTTCAGTATGTAGATGGGTGATCAATGAAAGCCATGTGTGCGATACTAACCAAAGTTTGGTTTAATAATCATCGTTTGACTGTAAACAATTTTTTTGCTTGGCTGATTTTGAAATTCAACAGATGGTCGGATGAATTTGAAACTGTCACAAACCAACACCTGTTTTTTTTTTTTTTCCCGAACTGTGTACGTGGGTGGTCATGATGGATGAGTCAGTAGGGGTATTATAGTACTAACAAGAATATGCACCCTCTGCTGGGTATAGGTATGTAAGTTTTTATGGAATGAAATATCTTAAATTGGAACAGATTCTGGTTTATGCATATACCATTTTGTTGTACGATCAAAATTTAATTTTTGGTAATTTATGAGGAAGTGCGTCCGGTCTCCTGCCTCAAAAATTGCTACCCGGTGACTATTGAAAATAACGACCCAGCTCAGTCTATTCAAAACTATCCATCTTCATATCTATCTATCTATCTCAATTTGTTTATATTTATCTATATTACTTTAAATACTAAGATTTTTTTTATTCATGTTTGTTTAATGTCTTGTTTTTAGTTTAAATAAACAAGAATTACAACAAAAAAGAAGCGACCCCCCCCCCCAATACATTTACTTGTCGAAAATATCTCTCTCCATTTGTTCGTATCTATCTATATTATTTTGTTTGTTCATATCTATCTATATTATTTTGTTTGTTTATCTATCTATCTCAGTCTATTCAAACTATATATCCATCTTCATATTTAAACAAGAATTACCACAAATTACGATAAATAAGCAAGAATTACGACGAGCTGGGGTTGTTATTTTGATAGTCACCGGGTAGCAATTTTTGAGACTGGGACGCACTTCCTCATAAATTACCTAGTTTTTTTGCATAATTCCCAGTGGATTATTATTATTATTATTATTATTATTAGTGAGGAAAGCCCTGTTGGCTGGGGCTTTAGAATACACTGACTGCACATTTGCAGAGGGGTAAGACCCCC
Organism: Doryteuthis pealeii; assembly: GCA_023376005.1. NCBI lineage: Eukaryota > Metazoa > Mollusca > Cephalopoda > Myopsida > Loliginidae > Doryteuthis > Doryteuthis pealeii. Next base: position 8,069,698 of record CM042178.1, read on the forward strand.
CCCCAAATGGAGCCACCTGTTGAGCATGGGTGGTGACCCATGATACTTAGGATGGAATCCTGGTGGCTGAGCAGTCCATGACATGCAACATTCCACTTTGGCCCTTACTTAGGCTAGACGGGTGGTCAGAGAGGCCCCTCTAATCCATTGGCTGGTCATGCCAGGCCCTAGCGGGAGTGCCTATATGATTGTCCCAACCCTATTAATCTTATTGCAAGCCCCAACTCTGATCAATCGGCTCGTCATGTCAAGCCCTAGCACCTATATGATTGTCCCAACCCTATTGCCCTTATAGCAAGCCCAAACCTTTTTTATCATATGGGTACTGGTAGGTGGTTTCTGAGTGTGTTCCTGTTCTGCAAATGATGTTAAGCTCTTTCTGATGGTGAAATTCCAGTTCTGAAGCTCTGGGGAGTGTTGAGCACCCACTTCATCACCATCGCTCCCAGGTCCACTCTGACCCAGAGTGGTAGTACCTGTTAGGGTCCTATCTTTGGGTTAAAATAAATAGAAAATATTTATTTATAAAAAGAAATTGAGTTTAAAAACTTTCTTCAAAACTACGACTGTATGGGTTAAAATAAATAGAAAATATATATTTAAAAAAAATTGAGTTTAAAAACTTTAGCTTCAAGCTACGAATCTTTCAAAACTTTCCATTTACCCCGTTATTTGAATTTTACACAAACTTCAATTCAAAATTTATCTACACTTACATACATAATTCGTAGGCTACCCACAATGTCATGTAACAAATATTCAACAAAAAGTTTTTTTTTTTGTAATTATCTTTATTTACTTTTCACATACATTATAGAGTATTTAAAAAAAAAATTGTTTCTATTTTTTTTCGCTATATAAAAAATCTTTATTCTGAATTCAGTTTTCAGATTAAGAGTTAATTGTCAATGGACTTTTATTATTATATATTAATAGTGTTGTTCCTAAACCTTTGTCCATTATCATCCTGGAACTCCTCTGGTTAAAAATGAGACCGTCCAAATTGTTCAAGATGCAAAAATGTAAATCCAGATAATCTGGTGTTGCTTCATCGCAGATTTCTTTTATTTCACCCAATTTTAAAAATGAAACATTCCAAATGGTCCTGCGTCACTTAAATGCCCAACGTAAAATTAAAATAAATTGAAAAAATTTTGTTTTATTTGTAATATTGAAATTGTGAATTACAGAATATATTTTGGTAAATTCCGACCTAACTTCTATATTTTCTGAGTCGTGTTTTTGTCACTTTTTTTGTCGGCAAATTAATGTAGATATTATATATGAAATTAAAATGATTTAAAAAAAAAAAAAAAAAAAACAAACAAAAGTTTGTTTTATTTTCATTTTCATTTTTTTTTTCTGCTAAAAAACCTAAAAATTCTAGTTTCGAATGTCCAGTTTACCGGTTTTCATGGTCAGTTGTTGCTGGACTTTTGCTGGACTTCAACAATTCAGTTGTTAGTTCATCATTAATTTTTGCTGACCAGTACATGGCGTTGAGTTCATGATAACTTAGGGCCGATGCTTGTTCATCCGCTGGCTCGTTTTCAAAACTATCGGTCAACGATGAATTATCCCTGGTCAGTAGAGATTGATTCGTAGCCATAAGCCGTGTGGTATCATTGCCTGAACCTGCGTGTTCCTTACGCTTGTAAAGGGATGGACGCATTTTTTGCAGCCAGGATGACACATGCCACTGTTTGTCTGATGGTTCCTTTTGATCATCCTGCTGACCGTCCCACTGACTGCAGTATTTGTCCGGCTTGGTTGGACGTTCTTGTTGTTCTTGCTTGCGCCTGTAGAGGCTGTTTCGCAAAGTCTTAGAATTTTGGAAAGGTTGTTCGGGTTCTATTTCAGCATAGTTGTTACTGACTGGTAAAGAGTTCCGAATTTGGCTTGTCCGTCCGTAGAGCGTAGTTCTTTTTAGAAATTTGTTTTCACTTTCTGCGTTGCAGATGGTGTCTGCGTCGTCACAGTCTTGCTGATCCATGCTACTGGACTGACTATGCGTTTTTAGCAGGAGGGTCTGTAAGGATGTTTTTCTTTGGTTGTAGGTCTCCATCTTACTGGCAAAGATGTTTACTGTAAATATAGATTTAAAAATAGTTAATTCAGAAATAATATATACATACATATATATGGTCGGTTCAACTGAGTTTAGTTTGTTGATGTGTTCTGTCTTAGTTTCTTGGGGAAGGAAGATCAATATGTTTATGTATCTAAAATATGTGCAATTCTTGGGTAACTAAACTCTGTAGAACTGACCTTAGAATTCACTTTCGAAGAAGAAGTTGAAAATGGAAATGAATCCGACGATATGTTGAAAGGATCAATAAATAAAGGAAAGAAAATGTTGAATGGATAAAATTGATTTAATTTGATTTACCAACATGTGTTTCAGCCAGGAGTTTGTTCAAATACACATTGTATTCTATATATTATTATTTTAAATATGAAATAAAATAATAATAGAAAATTATAAAATATTCAAGTATACAAAGAAAAACGGCTTTCCTCAGGGTAAATAATTTGAAAAACAATTTTCACAAAAATAAGACCAGGATTTTACATTTCCTAAAAGAAGTCGGATTCTACTAAAAAATAGGAGTAATTGAACAATAGTTAAAATCTATACATATATACATTTGTTTTCTACCAAACTACTGCTACGAACCCAAAACTTAGTCGGCATTAAATGACCCACCAAAGTTGATATGCCGTAAAACAAACCAAACCAAACTTCTCACACAGTCTTCTCTCTCTCCTTTGTTTCATCCCCCCCCCACTGTTTTCTATTTTTTTTTTCTTTGCCTTTTCTTTCTTTGCCCCCTCTCTTTCTGCTTCTCCCCCTCCCTCTCTCCCCCTCTAATTAATCCCCAAATTCCATTCCTGTTTATAGACCCATTAACCATTTTCTCCCAAAAGAAACCCAAACTTGGCACTTTAAAATCTGTTATTCCCCTTTTCGATCTTAACAAATATTGTCCCCCCCTCCATCTTATCAGAATGTATCAATTCTTGTGACATTGTCAATCGTGCCGTTCTTGTGTGACATTTCATCAAGTCTTTTTAAAAGATTACATCAAACTCAAATTCCACCTCTAAAACAAACTGTCACGCCCTTTGTCCGTTCGTATTCACTAAGTTCATTTGTACGAGGGTGAGTCAAAAAGTAATGCCATTTTGTTTATGAAGCCAGAATATTCAGTTATTAAAGAAAAAAAATGTTTTGCGTCTAAACTGTTATTAGATTATTTACTGCTAAATAAAATAAGCTCAGTGAACATATGAGGCTGAGTAAAAAAGCAATACCATTTTGTTTAGGACAGGTATAATTACCAACACAGGAACATGTACCATACATCAAAATGAAACTGGTCCTCTGTGGATCACATCCCTACTTCTCCACATAGGGGAGTAAAAAAGTAATGTCATTTTGTTTAGGACAGGTATAATTACCAACACAGGAACATGTATCATACATCAAAATGAAGCTGGTCCTCTGTGGATCACATCCCTACTTCTCCACATAGTCACCATTTCTTTCAATAGCAATATTCCACCTTCGAATGAGAGCATGTATCCTTGCCCCATAAAATTCTGTTGACTGTTCTTTGAGACACTTTTTCACAACAAATTTCTCTTCCTTGTCACTGGAATAATGTTTGCCTCTCTTTCGGCCCCATGAAAGAGGGTTTCAGAAGCAAACATTATTCCAGTGACGAGGAAGTGAAATCTGCCTGGATTATAGTGTCTTGTCAAACACTTTAAAAACTTTCTAAAAACAATTTCTTTCACCAGAATTTTTCCCTGATGATGACCTAAGGTCAAAACTAGTTGAGAAAGATAACTTAGAAGAAATATTCCTGTTTGTCTTATCACTTTTTGTCCATCTTATATATTAGGGTAGGTTGATTTTTCACTTTTTAAGAATATCAAATTCTCTCAAACAGCAAAAGTTGTATGTTGGTATAATGAATACCGATACCAAAAAACTAGATCTCTTACTTGCATGATTCTTTGAGGAAATAGAATCAAAGATCGTCAGTTGAAATGCAATAAAAAAAAAAATCCTTGTTTTTGTAACATTCGGTCCAGAAATTGGTTAGAAAATTTAGCAATTTCAATATTTAAAACAGACATTTATTTTACTAAGATGAAACGAATAAGATATTCTAACTAGAATTCAAATTGGAAATATCCCCCCATCATTACTGACACCTACGATATGCTGCTTTTTTTATTTGATTAATTAAGCTGTAACTGCTAACATTTTAAAGGATTGAAATCTATTTCCTCAAATGAAGACAAAGTTTTGAAGAAAAATATTTTGTGTGATAATTCTTTGTTAATTTGCAACTTTTGCCACATTGGAGATTAGAGTTTGGTTCTTGTTGACCATTCCCAATTCTTCTCACCCTGCCAAATTCCTGAAATTCCACACCCTCTTTGAGTTCCACGAGTTGATAAATTTCTCATGATGTTGGAACTCGGTTTTTTTTTTTTTTCTCTCTCGAAGATCCAACAAGGATGTTACTCTTGACTTAAGATAACGTTGGCCGATATTTTGTTCTGTCATGACGGCTAAAATGGTCTTAAATATCTTTAAAACTTTTGCCTGTTCAAGTTTTAGTCCAAATATAAAGTTCTTGTCTGTATTTGAGATGGATAATTTTGATATTTCAGACTGTTGTTCTTATCTTTATTGTGTATAGACATATCAGGCCAATGTAACCTAGAATTCTGTTTTTTAAAAAAATTCTCTTAAAATAAGTCATCTTGTCTGTATTTGAGATGAGGCTCGATATGAATAATTATGATATTTCAGACTGTTGTCCTTATCTTTATTGTATATAAATACAATGTTCAGGCCACCGTAACCTCAGGTTCTGTTTAGGTGTTTTTTTTTTTTAAATTCTCTTAAAATAAGTCATCTTGTCTGTATTTGAGATGAGGCTCGATATGAATAATTTTGATATTTCAGACTGTTGTCCTTATCTTTATTGTGTATAGACATATCAGGCCAATGTAACCTAGAATTCTGTTTTTTAAAAAAATTCTCTTAAAATAAGTCATCTTGTCTGTATTTGAGATGAGGCTCGATATGAATAATTATATTTCAGACTGTTGTCCTTATCTTTATTGTATATAAACACAATGTTCAGGCCACCATAACCTCGGGTTCTGTTTAGGCGTTTTTTTTTTTTTTTAATTCTCTTAAAATAAGTCATCTTGTCTGTATTTATAAGATGAGGCTTGATATTAATAATTTTGATATTTCAGACTGTTGTCCTTATCTTTATTGTGTATAGACGTAATGTTTAGGGCACTGTGACCTCGAGCTCTGTTTAGGTTTTTTTTTTAATTACCTTAAAATAAGTCATCTTCAGGCGATTACTCTGAATTAAAATGATTTCAGCTTATTTTTCTTATTATATTTTTTCTGTGTAGCTTGTCTTTTTTCTTCTTTTTCTTTCTTTATAAAAAAAGGGAATGGTCTATTATTTAGCTGAGATGAAACTAATAAGAATTCGGCAGATAAGCAACACCGGATAATCAGGAGTTATATTTTTGAATTTCATCTTAGATGATTTAGACATGTGAATAAAAGAAGAAAAAAGATACGAGAAATAAATATGAAAAGAGAGAAAGAGAAATAAAGAGAAAGAGAGAGAGAAACATCGATAACAGGTACTACAACTGTGAGTCAGAGTGGACCTGGGAGTAATGGTGATGAAGTTGTAGTTCCAAAATTGAAACTCCTCCTTTCCTCTCTCCCTCTCTCTACCCTCTCTCCCCTCTGTCCCCACTCCCCTCTCTCCCCACTCCCCCTTTCGCTCCCCTCCCCTCTCGCTCCTCTCGCTCCCCTCTCGCTCGCTCCCTCCTCCTCTCTATCCCATCCCCCTCCCCTCTCTATCTCCCATCCCCTCCCCTCTCTCTCCCATCCCCTCCCCTCCTCTATCTCCCCTCCCCCTCCCCTCTCTATCTCCCTCCCCTCCCTCTCTATCTCCCTCCTCCTCTCTCCCTCCCTTCCCCTCCTCTCCCTCCCCTCTCGCTCCCTCCTCTCTCCCTCCTCCCTCTCCCCTTCTCGCTCCCCTCCCTCTCGCTCCCTTTCCCCATCTCGCTCCCCTCCCCTCCCCTCCGCTCCCCTCCCCTCTCGCTCCCCTCCCCTCCCTCTCGCTCCCTCCCCCTTCTCGCTCCCTCCCCTCTCGCCCCTTTCCCCATCGCTCCCCTCCCCTCTCCCCCCTCTCGCTCCCTCCCTCTCTCCCATCTCGCTCCCTCCCCTCTCTCCCATCTCGCTCCCCTCCCCTTTCTGTTTCACCCTTTCCCTCTCTGTTTCACCCTTTCCCTCTCTGTTTCACCCTTTCCCTTTCTCTCCACCTATCTTGGCATCATATTTTTCCCCAGTGTCCCCCCCCATTCCCCCCCTCCATTTTCTCCCTTCAACAACCATCTTATATTTCTTTCACTTTTTCTCTAGCATCTTGCATCCTGTATTCTAGACATTTCCTCCTCACAGCCAATTATTCCACAACACAAAATAAAAAGGCTTCAGAGAATCTGAAAATTCAATCTTTTAATAGTAACATTAATTTGGAAAATATTATATATATATATATATATATATATATATATAAAATTGTATCACAATATTGTGTTTCTAAAATAGCCTTCCATAAAAATTGACTCCAATGAGCTACATCACACTAATGGAGCAGTATACAGAATAATGTATTAGTGTCAGGAACATGAACAGTTTACAGTAGTAATATGCATGTATGTGGAGAGTGGCATCAGGTATAGTGTTGGCAGATTACAAGAAGCATGGAGGCTTTGAAAGATTCAGTGCTTCGGCAGCCTACAACAGACACGGGCAGTTTATTCCATGTCTCCGTGAAAAAATGTTTCTGAAAGTCATGTGAGCAGTGCTGTTTTCTGACTTTGTAGGCATGCCCATGTGTGTTAGAAAGATGGAGATCAAAAAGGTGCTCAAGATTGCTGTTGTTAAGATGATTAATGACCTTATGAGTGTTTACCAGGTCAGTTGCCAGCAAATCCATTCAGCAAATCCATTCCCAGGGCAGCTAGACTTTCAGAGTATGGTGGATGTTTTTTACAGTCTACTTTTATACTGAAAAAGTAACTTTAGGGGCGGGTAAGGGATAAAAAGAGAGGAGGGGTTGGATGTGTGGCATAGAGAAAGGAAGTGTAAAAGGAAGGGATGGGTTTAATTTGTGGGGTATGGTATTTTTATGGGGGTCATTTATGGGGTTTATTTATAAGCTCTCCCTTTTTTCCATCTCTTACCTGTCCCAATAGTTACCTTTTCAGTATAATCCCATTAAGAGTAAGGTAAGAAAAAAAAAAAAAAAAAAAAGCCCTGGCAAATAATTTTATAGTAAAAATATACTACAAAAAATGCCTGGGGGGGAAAAATGAAAAAAAGAAAAGAGCTAGAAAGTTTCACCAACTGAAAATAACCGCTTAACACTATATCACTTGGCCAAAAGAAAAAATATATATGCCACTAGGTTTGTCTAAAGCTATAGATATGGCCTATTGAGTTAGGGCTTACCGGGAAATTGATTAGAGAATGGGGAGTAATGCTAGAAACGGAATTGCCATTTTTGTGGTCTGTCACATTGATTTGAATTACCAATTCTGCGCATAAATCTCTACTTGGAACTAAATGAAGAACAATGTGACCACCACTCAGGCCCTGACACTGACCGTCTCGAACAAAAATTATCAACAGTCCCGAATGGGGTTTGGACCGTCCCAAAATCAAAATATTTTGTTTAATTCATTAGCATCATCTATACTTGTCAGTCATCAGTAGCATAATAACATGTAATAAAACATTAAGAAAAGCTGAAGCAGTGATAATTCTGGATATTTGGACTAAAAATCCATTTCCTAGTGTGTTTTGAGCTAAAAAAATACTTTTTTACTTTAAGTTACCCTGAGAAGGGTTAGTAGTACATAATTCGGTCCTTTTAAACTATCTCCCTCCACCATTATTCATTACATGGCTTTGAGAATAGACCTGCGGTGCCGTAGCCTCATTTTGAGGTCAGCATTTGGGCAATCACTGGACAGCCAATATTGGAATGTAGTACTAACTTTTAGGAAAAAATTTTACCGTCCCCGGCAAACTGTCCCGGATGACATATTGATCGTCCCGGATGTAATTTTTATCATGGTCATGAAAAATGTCAGTGTCGGGGCCTGAACCCATCTAAGGTTATATATATATATATATATATATGTGTGTGTTGTTAAACTCTACAGACAATTCTTGGTAGACGTGTTTTTGTCCGATCCTTTCTAACTGTCTAGCCATCTTTTTAATATCCGGGTGGAATTAGTATAGCAATCCACCAAAGGTTTTTTCACAAGCGCTTTCTGCACGACTTTGTGCCATCATCAGGTGTGGAATTGGTGGAATGTTTCCATTGTCTCGCTTTTAAAACGAGCAGTATCAGTAGGAATTAGTAGTAGGAGGGTATCATAGGTTTCATTTAAACAAACAGTAGCAGTAGGAATTTGTAGGAGAGGGGGGGGGGCTCACAAGTTTATAAGAATGTAAGGGGAATGGTGGAAGGAGGATTGGCGGGAAATTATAGGCATTTGAGGATATGTTGTCCGACAAGAATTATCCGTAGAGTTTAACAAAACTTGTTTAAAAGAATAAATGCTGCCAAAATATACTTATATATACACACATGCGCAACCACACATTCATAAACACATAAAAAATGTTTTTTCGATACAAACACTTACACATTCTAATACTCACACCGCAAAAAAAGAATATTTGATGTCATATTTCAAACCGTTCATTTTTTCAACGATCTTTTTTCTCAGACTTCAAATTTTAAACAGACAGATAAACAAGGACTATTACTCGCCTTTCTCCTTATTCTGAGATAAAAAATTTTTATCACCTTCCATATACCAACAAAAGCCCTGAAGATGATCTAATTAATAGATCGAAACACTGCAGCGTCGGCCAATAAACTTACCACTTAACTCATTTAAACCTGTGTTTTTTCAATTTTTTATTATACTACACACACATATATATATATATATATATATATATATATATATATTTATTTTATTTTATTTTATTTTTTTGTACATATTTTGCATTTATTTTTTTTAAATGAAAAAATTTCAAGGGTGGGCTATTTTGTACAAGCACTTACTTACTCTTTTCCCCGGAAATGTTTATTCAACAATTATTTTCTTCCAACATATCCAAATAACATTTTGGGATTTCCTGCTCTTAGGAAAATATGTCAGAATACTGGGAAAACTATGCAAGTTGGACAGGGGGGAATGGAATGGAAAATATTTGGTTCAGGATCTTGACCCATAGAGGTCAGCGGCTCTTTTTTGGGGTGGGTTGGTTTTTTTTAAATCTCAGACTCAAGGACACTAAAAAAAGCCCATTATGTTTAGTTTGTTTTATGGCATATCAACCCCTTTCGGGTCATTCAATTCCAAAACAATCATTTTAAGTTTCTATGTTTCAAGTTCTTAATATCTTCAAATTAATCTATCTATTGATAATGGAGATTCGCTTCCGGTTTTTGTCTGTAACAAAAATTACGTCGCTGCTTACATCACATTACCCAAAATCGTCATAACATAGAATAAAATTTATTCCACGATTTTTGGCATATTCAAATTTTTAGTGTATTTATTCAATAAATACACTCAAAATTTGAACATGCAACATTAGACAGTCCTCATTGTTTTTTTAAAACAAGTTTTAATAAATACGTGACTGGTATTATATATCTATATATAGTTTGTATTATTTCAATACATATTTAAAGTTTACATTTCAAATTCTTTTATTTTTTAATTCTTTAATGAATTTGATGATTTTACTTACTTAGGGTACAAACTCGCTGACATTGAATTATTTTACTCCTACTCCTCAGGCAATATGTTTCAAAAATCTATTTTTACATCGCCCGGAGGGTGTTTTTTATTTTGTACTAGTATTAATAATGGAGATTGTGTGTATTTCTCTCTGTAACAAAAACTATGTCACAGCATTCTTGTGTTATATACACTCAAATTGAGTAAGAAATTGTTTTTTTTAATCCCGTCCTTTTTTTTTTCAGTAACAAGAAGTTAACTAAAATGTTTACAAATAACAAAATACCAGTGATTTTTGTGTAAAATGTACAAGGAAAATGTTGAAAATAATTGTTTAATTAAGAATTAATACATGCACACAACATTTTATTTGAGGGGGGACAGGACTAAGTTTCCATTTTAAATTGTTTTATTTTTTTATTTTTTTACTCCTTTAATAAACTTGATGATTTTACGTACTTATGATACAAACCCTCTGACATTGAATTTTTAACTCCCACCCCGTCGGACAATAACTTCCAAAAATTTAATTTTTTACCGTCTGGAGAGCGTTTTTTTTTTGTTGCTAGTATAAATAATTTTCATTCACTTCATTTGGTTTGTTTAATGGTATAATAACCCTGTGGGTTATTTAATGCCAAATACTCTTATAGTGTGAGATAAAAGTTGGTACTCAAGTTTCCTTAACAGGTGTAATTTTTTTAGATAATTTAATGGATGTATTTTATATCTGATTCATAATTTTTAATGTTTTTATTTCTCTCAAGAAGGATAAAATGTCATCCATGTTAGTATACTAAAACAAATCCCTCATATTATTTGTGAGGGGGGAAGAGAGAGAAGGAAGGTGTGAGAGGAATAGAGAGAGGAGGAAATTAGAGTAAAAAGTGTGTGTGAGAGAGGGAGAGAGGGAGAGAGGTGGGTGTGAAAGGGAGAGAGAGAAGGAGTGAGAGGGAGAGAGAGGAGGACATTAGATAGAGTAAAAGGTGTGTGTGAGAGAGGAAGGTGTGAAAGGGAGTGAGAGGGAGAGAAGAGGAAATTAGATAGAGTAAAAGGTGTGTGTGAGAGAGGAAGGTGTGAAAGGGAGTGAGAGGGAGAGAGAAGAGGAAATTAGATAGAGTAAAAGGTGTGTGTGAGAGAGGGATAGAGAGAATGAAGGTGTGAGAGAGGGAGTGAGAAGAGTAGAGAGAGAAGGAAATTAGATCTAATATCTCATTCATAATTTTCAATATGTTTTTATTTCTCTCAAGAAAGGATAAAATGTCATCCATGTTAGTATTCTCAAACAAATCCCTCATATTATTTGCGTTCAAATATTTCTTTCTGATTGGAGTGAAAACTCTACGTTCCATGGTGAAATGTTTGACAGTGTAGAGTGTTTGGCATGTCCCGTACTGTGTTTGATCCTCCTGCTTGTTGAGCATAAAAGAGTGTGTAAGTCTTGTATGGCCAATGCACAGCCGAGCCAGTATTACTTCTTTCTCTTGGGATTTTTTTATATCCCGGATTCCATTCTCCGACTGTTGGATTAATTGATAATAAATTGTTTGGTGTTCTACTTGGGTTTTTTTTAATGGCATATCAACCCTTTGTGGATGATTCATTGCCAAATCAAGTCATTTTTTATAAACAAAGAACTCAGGTTGCTTACAGTACATGCTGTTGCTTAAGTAGTCACCCAATTAAGTTTTGAATAGGCTCATTGCTGCTTAACTTAGGGGATTTATCTGGAATCGGTTCTTTCAGGATGACTTGACCATAATGGTGCATAACAACTGTCATTTAATAATAATGTTAATAATGAAATTTATTGTGTACAGTGCTCAGGTGCACCACAACTCATCAAAGTCTCATGTCTAGAACATAGAATAATGTATTAGTGTCAGCAACATGAATAGCGTACAGTAATAATAACATGTATGTGTACAGTGCTCAGGTGCACCACAACTTCAAAGTCTCATGTCAAGTACACAGAATAATGTATTAGTGTCAGGAACATGAACAGTGTACAGTAGTAATATTCAGGTATGTGTATGCGTGTGTGCATATGTATGTGGAGAGTGGCATCAGGTATAGTGTTGGCGGACTACAGGAAGCATGGAGGCTTTGAAAGTCTCAGTGCTTCAGTAGCCTACAACAGACGCGGGTAGTTTATTCCATGTCTCCGCAATTCTGAGCGGGAAAAAATGTTTCCGAAAGTCACATGAGTTAATACCAAATCAAGTCATTTTTGATAAACAAAGGACTCCGGTTGCTTACAGATCCCTCATATTATTTGCATTGAAATATTTCTTTCTGGCTGGAGTGAAAACTCCACACTCCATGAGGAAATTATGTCTTGAATGAACACACACACACACACACACACACACGTATATAATATATATATATATATATATATATATATATATATATATATATATATAAAAAGGTGCAACTGTAAACAATGCTTCCTATTGCCAACTCCTTAGGCAGAATTCACCTTATTTATTGAATGAACTCCATTACAGCACTTCAACCCTAGTTGGGTTATTTAATGCCAGTATTTTTTTTTCTCTATAAGAGCAATCATATGGTGTCAAGTATTATATATATATATATATATATATATATATTTATATTTATATATTTTTATTTAATAACTATCATTTGTAAACAATTATAGCTTCAAGTATGTAGCCTCCTTGTCTCTCTCGCCATGGCCAGGATGTAACCCAAGGTCATTTTTTTAAGTAGTACAGGTTTGAATTCAATGTTATCCTTCTCCTAGGTCAGTTGCCTTAGCAAAGTTAAAGCACTCAGCTTACCCTACTAGAATGAACTGACTGTATCTCCCTCTGTTGAAGTGTACACCCCACCCCTCAAAAAGTGTTCTGGGTATGATGTTAAATTTCTTCTAATGATGAAGTTCCAATTTTGGAGCTCTGGGGAGTGTGGAGTACCCCGTCATTACAATTATTCACAGGTCCACTCTGACTCGAAATGGTAGTACCTGTTAGCGTCCCATCTATGGGTTAAATAGAAAAAAAATGAGTGTCAAAAATGTGTTTAAAGAAAATTGAATTTTACCTTTTAAGTAAGCTGTAATAGTGATAACGTTTTAAAAGAATTAAATATATTTCCTCAAATGAATGCAAAGTTTTGAAGAAAAATATTTTGTGTGGTAATTCTTTGTTAATTTGCAACTTTTGCAACACAGGAGACATTACAGTTCTGAAATCAACCTACCCTACTGTGCAAATAAATGACTATTATTAAATAGCAATAGTTTCTTGAAACTATCTAATTATTTGTATTAGATAGGAATACTTGAAACCATATAACTGTGTACAAATTATTTGTATTAGACAGGAATAATTGAAACCATATAACTGTGTGCAAATTATTTCGGTAATTTATGAGGAAGTGCGTCCCGGTCTCCTGCCTCAAAAATTGCTACTCGTCGACTATCAAAATAACAACCCCAGCTTGTAATTCTTGTTTATTTATCATAATTTGTCGTAATTCTTGTTTAGATATGAAGATGGATATATAGTTTTGAATAGACTGAGATAGATAGATAAACAAACAAAATAATATAGATAGATATGAACAAATGGAGATAGATATTTTCGACAAGTAAATGTATTTGGGGGGGGGGGGTCGCTTCTTTTTTTGTCATAATTCTTGTTTATTTAAACTAAAACCAAGACATTAAACAAACATGAATAAAAAAAAATCTTAGTATTTAAAGTAATATAGATAAATATGAACAAATTTAGATAGATAGATATAAAGATGGATAGTTTTGAATAGACTGACCTGGGTCGTTATTTTAATAGTCACCAGGTAGCAATTTTTGAGGCAGGAGACTGGAACGCACTTCCTCATAAATTACCATTATTTCTATTAGGAATATTTTGTATATAACCGTGTGGAAAAAAACAAACTAAAAACAAACTGTTTAAAGATTATTTGTATTCACTAGGACCAAGTGGAAAAAAGAAAAGAAAAAAAATTCTTAATAAACCATTACACTAAAAATGTAAATATAAATCTACAATGAACGTAATCCTTGATGGGTTGACATGCCATTAAAATCAATCAATTATGAAAACAAAAAAGACAAATTAACTCACCGTTGGTAAATTTTAAATTCAAAGTTTGTTTTTTTTCAATATTTGTAAATCCAAATTCAGAATTCAAATTTGTTCGTAAGGCAAATGATTTGTGTTTCAGAAAATATCCCAATCAGTTTGGTCATCTGTGTAAACTTTTTTTTGGGGGGAGGGGGGAGATTAATACTTTTAAGGAAGATCCCTCGGATTTGGGATGGGTGGGGTGCGGTTCACCTTCCCAAATTGTGAGGGCAATTTCACCTGACAAAATAGTTCTGGAAATGTGGTGCTAGTTGCTTTCTGTGTGATGAGATATCAAACAACTTCCGCTCTCTCTCTCTCTCGGTTGCCCCCTCTCTCTCTCTCTTCTCTGCTCACTCTCTCTCTCTTTCTCTTGCTCACTCTCTCTCTCTCTCTTGCTCTCTCTGCTCACTCTCTCTCTTTTGTCCCTTCTATATCTCTCCCCTCTATCTCTCTCTCCCTCTCCCTCTATATCACTCTCGCCCTGCCTCTGTCGCTTTCTCTCACCTTTCTCTCTCTCACTCTCTCTCCCTCTTCAACCTTCCAGCTGTTGTCTAAAATCATTTAAATACTGTTTTATTTATTGATTATCAATTGTTACCTGTCTGAGAGTGCTTATATTATATATATATATATATATATACACACACACACACACACACATATATATATATATATATATATATATATATATATATATATATAAAATCAATAGTTAAATCACCAGGTTAGTTGGTGTGAGGATGATTCTAAGGTAAGCATTTTTTAACAATGGAATGTTAAGTTCTGGTGTGAATTGACAGCTTAGTGTTAAATATTTTTGATAAAGAAAAAGGCTTAAAAATCACTCATTTTAGCAGTAATAGATCTATTTCGTCTGAACGTCAACTTTATTGAAATGATAAATATAATTCATGGGAGTTTATATATATTTTTGTAATTTTGTCCATGTGTTGGCTTCCTCAGAAAAACGTCGCTTATGAGTTCGTCCTTGCTCCTCCAGCATGTCTTGTCCATCTCGCTCGGATGGTTTGTGAGATGGGGAGCAGGTGGCTATACAGCTACTTCCTTGAGGGTTGCTGTTTCCACAACTTGTTCAAGACCACATGCAGCATTCTTGTGTAGCTTATTCTCAAGGTCCCTCGTTAGCGTCCAAGTGGTGCAGCCATACAGCAGCAATGATACAGCCACCGCTTGGAAGATATGTCGTTTTGATTTGTCAGTGAGATCGGATTTCTATATAGGGATGTAGCTTGCTATATGAATATAACAGAAATCATTCTATTCAAATAAATTTCTATTATTATTGTAATCCGAGTTCTTGTACTCTAAAACTAACCATCTGTTTTTTTGTAAATGTGCTTGGGTGTAGTATGCTTAGAATCACAGTGGTCAGAAAGCTGCTGTGACCGACTTAATGTAGTTTTGAAAGTGTAGGCCTCCATAACTTTGAAAAACCTCACCGTGGAATTTTCTTCAGTTTTAGTAGTTAAACCAGTCTCCCACTACTATGATCCTACCATGAGCCACTGTTAGTGGCTCATACATGTCACTAGTTTAGACTGAAAAATCACTATATGAACAACCCTGTCATCTTTTGTTTTGTCTGAGGTGAATAAATAGTGAACTTTGAAATATTGCCTCATACAGGTTAAAAAAAATACCTAGAAAATTTGGTACAGCTATGGAGGGAAATTTAATAGTACTTAAGCCACTCGCAGTGGCTCGCACACCTTGGCGATCCTACTAGTTTATTATAATTGAGTAGAAGGACAACGGTTACAATAATAATGACTTTATTTGAATAGAATGAGTTCTGAGGTGAATGGATAAAGAACTTTGAAATATCCCATTATACAGGTAAAAAATACCAAGGAAAGTTGGTACAGCCATGGGGGAAATTTGGTAGGCAAAGACTTAATTTTATGTATTCATTTGCTGCCATCAAGAACAAAAAATTATTTGTATTAGATAGGAATACTTGAAACCGTTTAACTGTTTGTAAATTATTTGTATTAACTCTTTGTCTACTTTAAACCGCTCACAGCGGCTCTCCCACCATTGCGATCCTACCTATACGACACCCAAGAAAAGTACAAAAACTGATCGTTAGTTCATTATAATTGAGTAGAAAGACTGAGATTACAATAATAATAGGACTTTATTTGAGTGGAATGAGTTTTGAGGTGAATAGATAGTGTACTTTGAAATATCCTGTCATACAGGTAAAAAATACCAAGAAAATTTGGTACAGCGGAGGGGGGGATTTAAGGTATTTTGGTCAGGGTATCATTTGCTTATGTTTTGATATCAAAAGGAATTGTTGCATAGGGGCCAAAGTCGAGTTGTAATAGTAATGTTAGCTTGAAGGAACAACATACAAAGTCATATAGTCACAAAGGGGTTGTTTATTTCTTTCTAGGCTCATGGGTTCTTAAATTATGTTCATGTGCGCTGTTCATTGCTACCCTACATATGTCACGATGGAGCTCCAACAAATGTGTCCGACCCTCCTAGAGTCCTTTGAAAAAGAGGCCGAACCCTGCCTACCTCCGCCTGTGATCTTGCGGGTGGTGGGTGTCACATCCACTTCTGCTCCTCGGCAGAAACTGGGACTTCCGTCCCTACCTTTAACTTTAGCTTCGGGGGGGAGTTATTGGTCGGCCAATGGCTGGCCCCCTGCTGACTGTTTTACCTTTCCAAACCCCAACCTCCCCCTCTTCTCCCTCTCCAGAAATCCGACCACCGTTCCCCCCCTTCCCCCCATCCCCAAACCCCCGCAGACCACAATAATTAAGCTACAGAATGTCAGTGAAAAGACAGACGTAACAGTTACGATCAGTTCATTAAAACATGTGTTGACATATTTCCGCTGTATTTTAATGAGGTTAATAATGCGTGATAGGTTTTATAATTTATTCTTAACAAATTAAAACAATTAAACAAAAATAAAATACATTCATAAAAATCTATACATATATAAAGGCCAGTTTGTGTGTATGTATGTCTAGAGTTAGTGTGTATGTATGTCTCTTTGATGTCAGCACCCCCCATGTATGGAATTGAAACCTGGACCCTGTACTCCCACCAAGAGCTGCAGCTAAATAGCTTCTACCTTTGCTGCCTTAGACATATACTGGGCATCACCTGGAGGGACAGGATCACTAACACAGCAGTTCTAGAGAGAGAGCTCAACTTCCCAGCTTGTGTTCTCTACTGAAACAGCATTGTCTCTGATGAATAATGAAATTTATTGTGTACAGTGCTCAGGTGCACCACAACTCATCAAACTCTCATGTCAAGTACACAGAATAATGTATTAGTGCCAGGAACATGAACAGTTTACAGTAGTAATATACATGTGTGTGCGTGTGCATATGTATGTGGAGAGTGGCATCAGGTATAGTGTCGGTGGACTACAGGAAACATGGAGGCTTTGCAAGATTCAGTGCTTCGGCAGCCTACAACAACGCGGGCAGTTTATTCCATGTCTCCGTAATTCTGAGCGTGAAAAAATGTTTCCGAAAGTCACATGAGCAGTGCTGTTTTCTGGTTTTGTAGGCATGCCCACGTGTGTTAGAAAGATGGAGATCAAAAAGGTGCTCAAGGTTGCTGTTGTTAAGATGATTAATGACCTTATGAGCGGATGGATGATGGACAAATCTCGAAGGACATCCTTTATCCTGATCTCAGCTGCCCACTTTACTGCACATATCAGATTACCCGAGCTCTGTTACTCATGCGCTGAAGTTGGCGGGGACAAGAATTGAACTGTGAACACTGCGATTCCTAGAAGAATGCTCTACCGACTGAACTAAACTGCCCCTCCTCCTGCGAGTTATGATATATAATAGAGACAACCAAAACACCAAATTCACACAGGAAGTTTCTATCATTGTTTGTGGAATATGAAATATTTCTAGATAATTTAGAAATTTTGTTAAAAATACGATTTTTGAAATTTGAAGCAAAACTACGGCTTTTAACCGTGTCTACGACTCAAGAGTAACTCTAACGACTGAGCTAAACTGGTTCTTGCAAGTTATATGTCGTAAAACCAACCAACAAATCAACCAACCAACCACCCTGTCGGCTGGGGCGTTAGAATGCACTGACTGCACCTCTGCAGAGGGGTAAGACTCCCCCAATGAGGCCACCTGTTGGCCATGGGTGGCGACCCGTGATGCTTAAGGATAGAGCCCAGGTGGATGAGCAGTTCATGACATGCAATATTCCACTTTGGCCCTATCTTGGGCTAGACGGGCGGTCGGAGAGGCCCCCTCCGATCAATCGGCTGGTCACGTCAAGCCCTAGCATCTATATGATTTCCCAACCCTACTGCCCTTATGGCAAGCCCCAACCCCTTTTTATCATATGGGTGCTAGAATGCGGTGGTTGCGGGTCTACATGTCCTGGGAATGACGTTAAACTCTATCTGATGGTGATGTTTCAAGTTTTGGAGGTTTGGGGAATGTGGAGCACCCATTCATCACCATTGCTCTCTGGTCCACTCTGACCCGGAGTGGTAGTACCTGTTAGGGTCCCATCTATGGGTTAAATAGAAAAATGTATTTATAAAAAAATTGTATTATCCATTAAGAATTGATTTATTTCAAAACTTTATCGGCATTAAATGACCCACTGAGGTTGATATGCCGTAAAACAAAACAAACCAAACCAACCAAGCAATCAATAAAATTAATACAGGAAGTTTTTATCCTTGTCATTGGAATAGGAAATATTTCAACTAAATAATTTATAATTTTTTTATATGACTTTTTTAAAAATTTTAGACTTGCCCCTTCCAGCTAAAGATACTTTGGTCATGAGTATCATTTGATTACATTTTGATATAAAAGGAATATCGATGAAAAGACGGACGTAACAGTTATGATCAGTTCATTAAAAACATGTGTTGACATATTTCCGCTGTATTTTAATGAGGTTAATAATGCGTGATAGGTATAATTTATTCTTAAGAAATTAAAACAATTAAAAACAACAAAAAACAAAACACATTCATATAAAATCTATAAAACGTGACATGTTGGGTCACCCCCTCAGCTCTGCTCTGGGTAGATATAAAAGTAAAAGTAAAGTCATCAGGTTGGATTAAAGTCAGTATCAGCCAATCAGCGAGGGAGTCTATCCCCTTTTCACTAGCGCTAGACCAAGAAGATTGTTTTTTGCGTTTTAGGTGGAGCACCACACCTACCATCAACTCCTTACTTTACCACACAGATCCCTGTGCTATTAACATAGAAATACATTTCAAATTCTCCCATCTCTCTCTCTCTACTCTCTCTCTCTACTCTCCAGAGAAACTAACATTATATAACAAGGAGGTAGTCAAGAGATACATAGAGGGGAAGAAAGTTATAGACAGAGAGAAAAGTAAGAGATTGGTCGGTTTTTGACTTAATTGCAAATTACAACTAATTAGAACCAATTAAAACAGAATTTTTTTCAAACATAATTTAATCCTAAAAGTAAGGAATAATTTAGTATAATTTTCATGTCATAAAACTAAACAGTAAAAAGACTTTAGGAAACAAAAGTTGATTAACTCAGCTTTAGTATAATAATAGATAAAGGACAGTTGGTGTGTATGTCTGGAGGAAACTACAAAAATAAAACAATTAATGACAAAGTAAATATATTTATTTACTACCTCTCAGCACAAGCAGGATGTGACACAAATTCAATTTCTTAAGTGGTGTTTAAGTGGTTTAAATTCAGTTTTCCTTTAACTAGCCAAGGTTAAAGAGCTCAGTCTGCCCTACTATTTACCCATATCTGGACGGAGAGTAATTGGATGCATATCTTTCCCCAATTGATTTCAGGACAAATACCAACAACCTTAAATGCATTCTATATCTGTTTTTGATTGGCTAATTTTTACCAGAAATGTATGCTGGTGGTGCTGGGGAAAGTTCATAAATATGAATGGAAATTTTGTGTACATCTTACCACAAGATATTGGGCACCTCGAACATTTTTTGGCAGAATTACAAATAAAACAAATAAACTTAGATTTTTATTTTCTTTTTTCTTTCAATTCTGTATGTGTGTGTGTGTGTATATATATATATATATATATATATATACTAGAAGTGGCTAGGAATGCCTTAACAATGTCCACTCCACCTTTCTAATGTTATCTTATCGTAATTGCACAAAAACTGTCTTCTAAAACATAAATCAAATCTTCATTACTTTTGCTCAAAAACTGAGCCCTGGTGATATTTAATGTGTATATATATTTACTTTGTCGTCAATTGTTTTGTCCTCGGTTTCCTCCGGACATACAGATTTACACAACTGCCCTATATATATATATATATATATATATATATATATATATGTGTGTATGTGTAATGCCTATACTGAGAATACTCTTATACCACAAGATATTGGGCACCTCGAACAGTGTAACCGTTTAGCAAAGTGGATTAGTAAACCATTGTTAGTGAGTTCGATTCTCATTGAGGGTCCCTATACTTTCGTCCTTGTGCTGCTTCTAAGCTTAGCAAATAACTATACTACAAGATCATCTTGTAGTATAGTTATTTGTTCCAACAACATTATTGCTACCGATTCTTTGGATGAATTGAATGTCAAAAGACATTGCTACGCTCTGCTACCAATTGTAAAAGGCAGTTGAATGGCAGTCACTCTGTTACATAATTATTAGATTCCTAATACTTATGTACAGTAGTGTAGAAACCAAAATGGCTGTTATAAGTTCAGCCGGCGGCTTTGAAGGATTGAATTGACAAGGCTTGACCTCAGTCCTGATCCTCTCCCGGTGGATACTGTTAGAATCAGTGGAGAAGACCCTCTTCCGGTTTAGATTAGAAAGAGATTTTAGTTAGATCGGTCAAAACCACGACGGTGGTAAGTCGTGTTATGCACGCTGCTGACTCAATCTGCGCAGGTAGTCTGGTGGGGATTTCAAAATAAAATATGATCTAAGTTAAATCGAAGTCTTGTGTTATTATCTAAAAACTACGAATGACACAGGGCTTCTGATAAAGAGAAATCCCCAATGGAAGACCAGACACGAAGTCCAGACGCTAGAAGAAGAACGTAATATAGAAAAGATGAACAGAAGAAAAATAGAAGTAAGAAAGTAAAAAGAAGAGTATACAACAACTCTAATGGTGGACGATCGTCGTATATATTTTTTCTGTTGCTAATTAACTTTCTTCCTCTTTTGCCTAAGAGTTCCTTCTACTGAAAACAGTCTAAGTGAGATAACTAACAATCTACATTGAAGTCTTGAATTTTTATTACCAATCTGTATTTATTCCTAATCTTTCTTTTTTTCTTTTACAGGTAAGTTTCTTTGTGGATATTTCACCATCGTACTGGTAAGAAAAATTTTTTTTCTTGGTGGGGGGGGGGGATTATGGTCGAAAGACTTCTGAAAATTCAACCCAGTATTTAACTATTTATGCGTATTGCAATCTTAGAAGAGTATACAATTCTTGTGCCCCTGAATTTATAGCGCTATCTGTAACTGTCCAATGTTCGAAAAACAGCTCCGATCACTTTATTTATTTATTTACTTACTTCATTCATTAGCATTGCAGTCTCGGAAGACTATAATATAGTTTTTGTGCCCCTGAAGTTACAGCGCCTCCTGTAAATGTGAAGTCTGATGTTCGAAAAACATTCTCGACCACAGATGTCGCATGTGAAGGCTCTCCCTGAAGATGTTGATTTGCCGGTGCTTTCTTCTAGACCTCTTGGCTTCGTGGTGTTGTACCAGGGTGGCTTCAGACATGAATAGTCCACTATGGAGAGCTTGCCGCCATCGAGGGCGGTCCTGAGCCAAATCTTGCCAGTTTGGAAGGGGTAACGCCAGAGCATCTGAGATTATTTATAACTGTTTAATTACTTTATGATTTTGATTTTTCAGACTGTTGTCCACATCAAACAAGGCATCGAAAAAATGATAAATATTGATTAATCTTATTATAATGGAGATGTGTTTTCTGTCTGTACCGAAAATCTATCACTACTCAAGTCACAGTTCCCTTAGTTATTGACATCACATTCTCAATGATTTTATTTTAATTTTAACCACAGTTATTAATAAAATTGTCTTAACATTATAATACTGTTGAACATGATATCAACATACTAACAACATGAAATTATATTTATATATACAACCAAAATAACGGTTTTACAGTGTGAACGGGAAAGGCTAATTTGCATATTGATATTAAAAAATGTGATTTTAAATAAATATGTGCTTAGTAAATTATTTGATTTTAATTGTTTGGTTTTTATCTTAATGAATATAGAGCAACATTTCTTCAATGAACTTAAAAAGAAATCCATTAAAAGAAAAAAATAACTGTCATTTTTATTCTTCCTTCCTTTTTACTAATACTTGAATTAGAAAAAATAACAATGAAAGACGAGAGTGAGGACAGTAAGTTTCAGTTGTTCTATTTTCGATTATACCCCCTCTGTTTTCAAATCTTTTAATTATACCCCCCTCTGTTTTAAATCTTTTTATCTGCATTTATTATTTAATTTCATTTAGCTTTCTAATTTAACACGATTTTTATTACATTAAAAACTTAAATAATTGCACCCGGAGGGTGAATATACTTGCTAGTATTAATAATAAATGAATCCAGCTGTTCCCCTCACAAACTCTTGAAAATCCACCTCAAAGGGGTTAAAATTTCATGGTGGAATTACCAACCGTCTAATAGAAATATAATGAAAACTAGACAAAACATGACCTGCTGGGTCACCCATTCAGCTCTAGGTAGATAATTGAGATTAGGGAAAATGGAGTTAGGCAAATTATTCACGATTTTATTCACATCTTCGACACCTTCTTTTGATCAACGGCAAACTATTAAAAAAATGCATTTCCTAGGTTGTATATCTACTATACTCAGGATACACAGGGAACACCCTGAGGAAGGCTGGAGGATACAGTGGCTGAAACATTGTGTTTATACATACCACAAAAGATGAGGGACTACAGTCTGAAATCCAAGATTATTCATATTACAGCACACATAATTAATTACAATCTTTCTATTGTTTTTTATTATTATTTAAAAAACAGAAAAAAAAAACTGACAAAATTAGTGTGTTTTTGGGAGGGGGGTTGAAATCAGATGAATGGGGTTTTTCCAGTTTATTTCCCAGGATAG